>JACEEZ010017989.1:0-37500 GCA_016584305.1 Chionoecetes opilio
CAAAATAATCAAATTTCACTTTCATTGGACCTACTGCGTACCCTATTTGGTCAATAATCCATTTTAACTTCCAGTAGCCAAATATTTAAGTAAAAAACACCTGTATTACATACATACATCAATTAAATATACTGTATTTGTTCACATGGCAATTGACGATGTGGTTTTGTTTCAAATAGTATCATATGCACCACTTTTCCTTTAATTTTTTGAAGAGTAACTATTTTTTACCTTATATAATTATGAATTTTTTTCTTCGTGATATGCATCACGTCTCTTATTTTATTTACACCTTCCATTCGTGGTATCATTGAACTATGATACTGCAGTTGGGTTTAAAAACATGCTTAGATTAATATCCAGTATTAAAAATTGGATAACATATCGTGTGTATGTGCTTACACTTTTAACTGTGTTCATAGCCTAATGCTTGGTGCGTCGAATTTCGTTGTGAGTGTTCTAGGTTCGAGTCCTTGGAGTACCACATGTAGTCATTGATTTCATTGACTAGGTTTATGTAATTAGTGGGTTGGTGATATTACGAATATTTTTTTGCCATATATATTAATAATAATAAATAATTAGTGATTCATGTCTTTACGGCAACTTAGATTGCATACTCCTACACTACGCTTCCTGTATTGTATATATAAATGTGTTGCCTTATTTAAGTCGTATAATAATATAGTTATTACGACATCTAGGGTTTGATTTCGTTGGATACTGTGCACCATGAAATAGATGGCTTTATTACCATCTATATTCTATAAGAATGTAGTCATGTATATAGGCATTATTACTTATTAGGGCTAATAACATATTTAATACATGGTTAAGAATAACGTTCTAACCAGTTTTTTATTTCTTTCTAACCGGTTCAGGGTTATGAACGTAATGTTTGGAGGAGAAACGAGAAACGAAACGTTAATAATACTGTTTCTGATGGGAACGAACCGTTTGAAGAAAAAAAATTGTTTTCAAGCCTGCCAATTATATCATGGTAGTTGTTTTGTTGCTGATAATTCCAAAATTATTTAAGTAAAAACAAAAACATGAAGGTGTGTATTAGGTGCAGTTCTGGCAAACTGCATGTTTATGTGTTGGTAAATAGCTAAATCTCCGGCATGAGTATTCTTGTTTTTGATATGACCAGAACAGGTATTAATATTATAAATTAGACATATTATGTATATCATTAACAAATTTTTTTGTAGTGAAGCGGAATATTACTGATGTTATAGACTAGGCAATATTTATGAATAGAACTAGATAATTGTTGTTTAACTTCAGTGTCACAAAAATAGTAGACAAAAATAGTAGTTACAAGCGGGTTCTTGTGACACATGATCATTGAGAGAAATCATAAAAATAAATTTTTTATTAAGGTCTAAATTCTATTTGAAGGAAATCAGTGACGATCATTTTCATTTAAAACAGTTGTGAATTGAGCGTCATTTCAGTTATGGTATGGAAGAACTATTTGATAATATGTCATGTATGGGAAACATAAATTTGAAATACAGCTGCTCCTATCAACAGCTAATGTTTCTCAGGATCAAGTAATCTAGTAGTTCGCTGTGTTGTAGAAAGAGATGACACACCTTGCTCTTCTTCTGAATGAACTGTAGCACGCATAGGCAAGGCTGCTACAACAGAGGCTACATATGAGGCCGCGTCAGTAGCAGCAGCACCCGCAGGATATCCCGCCACACCTTCGGCAGCATCTACGCCAGAGACCCCCGCAGAGATAGCTACTGCCCCCAGCGTAGGCGCCGCCACCGTCATCACCACCACCACCACCACAAAGAGAAGTGCTAGCAGTGGAGGGACTGGAACGACGCATCGTACCAGCCGATGTCCCAAACGCAGGCACACATGACTTGTCCTTGATGATCAATTTTGTGTGTCGAAAGTACGCCACTTTACATTCGCTCCTAGGCTGTTTAGGCAAGTTATTTGTGACATCAGTATGTTGTGTGAGGCAGGACATAAATATTCATTGAAGAAAATTCTGGTTCCCCGGAGTTTAGAAACATTTTTCATTACTGCCTCACGTTCGCAGAATTTTGAGAAACGAGCGATAACGGGTCGGGTGCGGTGTTTGAAGCGCTGACCCACCCTGTTGGCTTGTTCAAGTTGAATATTTGATAGGTTAAAGTAATCGTCCAGACCCATTTTTTCTTTGCATAATTATGTTGAATGTTCATTCAAAATACCTAATCCACAAAATATCATTAATTTCCACGCCTTATTTCCCTAAAAGCATTACTTGTAAAAAGCGCGGGAAAAACAACAGCCCCATTCCAGCCGTGGCGCGAAACTTGCTGATGACGTCCCCGAAGGCGGACAAACTGCATCACACAGCCCGCTTCTCCCCGGCTCACACAGCTTCTCTACACATTTATCATGGCCGTATTGGTCGGGAACAGGTGATACGCTCTCTGGAAAGGCACAGGTTTCTTGCTGCACCCATAAAGGATGCAAGTATATGCCATATCGCAAAAAAAAAAATATCAAAAACACCCAAAATTCTTCATGTACCAAATTTATTTCTAATTTCACGTGTATTTGTATTACCGTCGGGTTGGGAGGCCACCTCAGGTGACGTTACCGAGCCGTGATGCGTCGTCTCTTTGTCGTGAGGAGCGTTTTGGAAGCTCGGGGAATCTACAGATTTTTATTGCGAGTTATTTAAAAACGGGTGACTGGATGCAAAAAGTGACAACGTATTGTTGATATACTTGATAATGGCTATATTTTGACTGCATTCAATCAGGAATGATGAAATAGTTTGGACGATTACTTTAAAGTTTTCTTCAAAAAGTTTTGTGACTTGGACCGCAGTTTGTTCCCAAGTTTCACCTACAGGACGCTTAAATTCTTATGATTTGTATGTTATTTCGACGACTGTACTATTCTTGATAACTACTTTTATCTTCTAATTCCTTTATTAGTTTTTCACTTGCCTCTAAGTCTTCATGTTAAGGGATATGTACTGCCATAAAACGTGTGGGTGGGGCACATTGTATTAACAGGTTTCATCCAGTTAATCATTGTTGGGTCAGTTAGTTTATGGAGAGGTCAGTTAGTTTAATTCCATCTCCTATGCATAGCTGGTAACATAAAGGAGATATACGTAGAGTAGTTATATAATTTGTTTATCCAATAATAAAAATATTACTTGCTCATTGCTATATATATATATATATATATCGTTAAAAGTGATAGCTAGTTCAGCTTTAATTATCTTTTTAAAGACATTTTCTCTTTGTCTTAGGAGTGTCTTATTCTCTTTTGTAATCACTTTTATGACTTCGCCGTAGCTTGTCATTTTTGCTGCATCGCGATTTCGGGTCTAAGAACTTCAGCAGCATGTGGAAGATGTTTTCTCCTCAGTTGTAGAGGTGAGCATGATTAAGCTGTTTCTTTTATTTTTATAAAGTGCTTTCCTATCTATAAAAGCTATCTACCAATCAGCGCCGCCCACTAGGCTGCGCGGCAGCCAGACTTCATCAATAAATAGCGCTTCAATCCACAGCTTAATCAGAGGAAGCCAGCAGTCGCCGCGCAAGAAGCTGATGGTGGGATAACACGCCAGCCCCCGTGGCAGCGGGCCATGCATGCCCCCCCACGGTTCCTCTTCCCACCTCCTTCCCCGCCGCGCAGCCCATAAGTGCTGCGCCCTCACATTGTCCCTCGATTTTTACCTATGGGCCGCCATCAGGCGTAAGGGCCCATGTCACCTGTTTTTACAGGTGACGATCTATAACAACAACAACAACACAGCTTAATCATCCTCACCTTTACAACTGAGGAGAAAACATCTTCCACATGCTGCTGAAGAAGGGTTCTTAGACCCGAAATCACGATACAGCAAAAATGACAAGCAACGGCAAAGTCATAAAAGTGATTACAAAAGAGAATAAGACACTCTTAAGACAAAGAGAAAATATCTTTAAAAAGATAATTAACGCTGAACTAGCTATCACTTTTAACGAGATCTGTCTCAGAGAAAATCTCCTGCCCGTACATACTCTCTCTCTCTCTCTCTCTCTCTCTCCTCTCTCTCTCTCTCTCTCTCTCTCTCTCTCTCTCTCTCTCTCTCTCTCTCTCTCTCTCCTCTCTCTCTCTCTCTCTCTCTCCTCTCTCTCTCTCTCTCTCTCTCAATATATAATATATATATATATATATATATATATATTTAGTAGGAGGGGCAGAGGTAAGTGGGTTCTATGAACTAGTAATGGACACCTGCATGACACGGTAGGGATTGTCGGGGCTACCCCGTTCCTCATTCATTAGTAGCAGGATACCCAATGTCAGGGTGTAAGGGACGGAGATTGGTTCAGGGTCTCCTGCCATTTCATTACGAATTGTATACTATATACGTATATATATATACTACATATATATGTATATATATATATATATATATGTATATACTATATATATATAATATATATATATATATATATATATATATATATATATATATATATATATATATATTAATATATATATATACGTATATACTATATATATATATATATATATATATATATATATATATATATATATATATATATATATATATATATATATATATATATTGTTGACTTGCACAACTATACTACCTCAATTATCCTGGCGTATCAATCAAATTCACATAAAACCCACACATTAACTTTCTCGCGTAAACATTGAAGTGTGTTCCTGCTCCTGAAACTCATGCCCTTTATATTTCTGCCCGTAATCATGCCAAATCTTTACTTCAACTTACCAAAAACTCTTTCATTCATAGAAAATGTCAAAATTTTTCTGAATAAAATTCCTCTCGTGACTTCTGGCATCTAGCTAATAACATCTGTAACAATTTTTCTTCTTCATCTTTCCCTCCTATGCTTCACCCAGATGGCTCCACAGCTGTCTCATCTACTTCTAAAGCTGAACTCTTCGCTCAAACATTTGCTAAAAATTCCACTCTGGCTGATGAAGGGCTTGTTCCTCCTTCTCCTCCACCCTCTGACTATATTATGCCTGTCATTAAGATCCTACGGAATGATGTTTTCTCTGCCCTTTCTGGCCTAGATCCTCGGAAGGCTTGCGGTCCTGACGGAGTCCCTCCTATTGTTCTCAAAACTTGTGCTTCTGTGCTTGCACCTTGCCTGGTCAAACTTTTCCGTCTTTGTCTATCTACTTCCACCTTTCCTTCTTGCTGGAAGTTTGCTCACATCCAACCTGTTCCGAAGAAGGGTGACCGTTCTAATCCTTCAAACTACCGTCCTATAGCTTTGACTTCCTGCGTTTCAAAAGTTTTTGAATCTATACTTAATAAGAAGATTCTTAAGCATCTACCTGCTCACAATCTTCTATCTGATCGTCAGTACGGTTTCCGTAAAGGGCGATCTACTGGCGATCTTCTAGCTTTCCTAACTGAATCTTGGTCATCCTCCTTTAGGGGTTTCGGTGAAACTTTTGCTGTTGCCCTTGACATATCGAAAGCTTTTGATAGAGTTTGGCACAAATCTTTCATTTCCAAACTGCCCTCATTCGGTTTCTATCCTTCTCTCTGTACCTTCATTTTAAGTTTCCTTTCAAACCGTTCTATTGCAGCTACTGTAGACGGACATTGTTCTTCTCCTAAATCTATCAATAGTGGTGTTCCCCAGGGTTCTGTCCTATCACCCACTCTCTTTCTATTATTCATTAATGATCTTCTAAGTCTAACTCAAAGCCCTATCCACTCCTACGCTGATGATTCTACCCTGCATTTTTCAACGTCGTTATTAGACGTCCAACTCAACAGGAACTAAGTGATTCACGGAGAGATGCCACCGAGCGCCTAACTTCTGATCTTTCTATAATTTCTGATTGGGGCAAAGCAAACCTTGTTTTGTTCAATGCCTCAAAAACCCTAATTTCTTCACCTATCTACTCGACAAAACCTACCAGATAACTATCCCCTCTTCTTCAAGGACACTCAACTGTCTCCTTCTTCTACAATGAACATTCTAGGAATATCCTTTACTAAAAATCTGAACTGGAAAACTCACATCTCATCTCTTGCTAAAACAGCTTCTAAGAAGTTAGGTGTGTTGTGGCGTCTGCGTCCTTTTTTTTCTCCCTCCCAATTGTTTGCTCTCTACAGGGGCCTTATCCGCCCATGTATGGAGTATGTCTCACATGTTTGGGGAGGATCCACTCATACAGCTCTCCTAAACAGGAGAAAAAAAGTCAGTCAAAAGCTTTTCGTCTCATCAACTCCTCTCCTCTGACTAGCTGTCTTCAATCCTTAAATCACCGCCGCAATGTTGCTTCTCTTGCTCTCTTCTACCGTTATTTTCATGCTCACTGCTCTTCTGAACCTGCTAACTGCATGCCTCCCCCCTCCCGCGGCCTCGCTGCACAAGACTTTCTACTCATTCTCATCCCTATTCTGTCCATCTTGCTAATGCAAGAGTTAATCAGTATCTTTACTCTTTCATCCCTTTCACTGGTAAACTCTGGAACTCTCTTCCTGTTTCTATTTTTCCACTTTCCTATGACTTAAATCTTTGCAAAAGAAGAGTAACAAGACACCTCCCGAACTAAATTGGCCCTACCCCTCTGTTTTTATTTTATTCTCTTACTGTCTTCTTTATAGGGACTGGCAACTAAGCGGGCTTTGTGTTACCCATTTTTGTTGTGCCCTTGGCCAGTTCCTTGTGATATAAAAAAAAAAAAAAAAAAATGCTATTGTCAGTTGCAAACAAGCACCAACCAAGCAAAACCAAACCACTGAGAGCTCCTTCACTACCACAATTCAACGTTACTAATCGTGAGTCATCTGCACTACTCATTATTCATCTCCTTATTCACATCTGCTTCGGTGAAGTGAAGTGACGGATGATGACATATGAACATTAATGAGTGCATAATTGAGGAAGAAGCAGTCCTGCGACCAGCAGAAACATAGAGACACTTTAATGCTTCCTTATCAGCAATTACTCATCATCACTGCGGCTGAAGGGTTGTCGGGAGAGGATTTCCGACGTGAGGCTGTATCACGCTGGGGGAGGACTCACTAGACTGCCTGGACGACGCGATGGACGTGACGGGTGGGAGACTTTCCAAATTACGATCGAAGGTCATCGCACGTGCTTCAATAAACTTCAAGGAGTCTTCAATCAACAGTCAAGGCTAGTACAAACATATTAGCTGACTCTAACATTACCTTTTTTCATCCGCTAATTACACAAACATGATGATTTCTTTTTTTGTTGTCATTGATAGGGAGAGTCTTATCAATGATAACAAATTGGCCTTAAAAAAGATTTCTGTCATGGTAAAAGGGATTCTCTTCCGTAAGAATGATTGCAAAGGACGCTTTATAGTAGACGTCGTATAGAAGACAGTAGAATATCTTGCCATCCTTATTATTATTCATATATTAATTTACTTAGATTACTTACTCTAATCATTTTATTTTGTTCAACTTACGTAGACGTTTCTTGTATGTAATTAACAAATTATAACTACTTTATTGTCTTATGTAATTGCTCATAAGAAGAGCAATTTAAAAGAACTTTAAAACATGTATTGGAGTCTGCAACCATAGGATTTTGATGAGTCAAATTTACAGGCGGGAGAACCTGTACATTATTTAACCTCAGACTTTAAGAAACTTTCATTAAGAAGTGGGAAGCAGTACTCAACGGTTCCTATTGTATATAATACTACCACTACCACTACTACTGCCACTGCTATTACTACTACCACTGCTACTACTATTAACATTAACCTTACTCCTATAACAGCTGTACCTACTCATATCATGCCGACTCTCGTGCTATGCCATCTATACTAACACTGGGGCTATATTTCCTACCTCACTGAAAGTGCTACCCACAGAGGCATCCGTGCGCCCATTTAGTGGAGATGAGGAATATTATAATGCTTATCAGTTTATTACATAATGAGAGGATGTCATGAGTAACTAAGATATTTAAAGACCAGCAGATAAAATGGGTTTCATTCGATCCAGACTGCAACCTGGATCTAGAGCTCAAAATGTAATGCAGAGCACTGCACTTTCTGCCCGCAAAATTGGGCAGGATTATGACAAATTAATGGAAAATTTCTTGAGAGTGTTCAGTGGTGGGGCCGCGACCACCGTAGTGAAATAGGCAAGCCATTTGATTGATTATGTAATACAAATTTGTCGTCGCAAACTGTATGTGATGGGTCTAGTGCCATCAATACGTTAACATATTAATACATATACAAATATTAACTGAGGCAAAATGGTTTAATGGACTGGAAATTAGCATAGCTAATATGTGCACATTTCTTGAAACTACTGTTATATATGCTACATATTCAGGGAAGGTGTGGCGTGCAGCTCTCTCATTGCCCTTCCATCCTTCGGACGAGTTAGTAGGTTTCATAACAGCCTTGGACGGCAAGCTTATGGAGATGGAAAAATCTACGGCTTTCACAGCCGCAGTAGCTGGAGTAAATACTCCTAATCCGATACCTTAGAATAACACCTACAAGCCTTCTTATGCATGCAGTGGCAGCTTCGAAAAGTGGGGTGATTTGCTCTTACTGCAATAGAGTAGGACATATTGAAAAGAAATGCCTCCGCAAGCACACAGCTTTGCGGAAGGCGTCGCCAGTGGGTGGTGAACAGAACATAAATGCTACTCACGGGCCTAAGAAAGTCCCTGTACCAGGCCTAAGCCTTCCTTTTCCTTCCGGGCGAGAGGCCAGCAGCAAAAGTCCAGGATAGATATGGTGTCCTACTACTGCGCGGTCCACGGTTCAAGTAATCACAGTACCGACCGATGCTTCCAGATAGAAGGGACTCGCAAGGAAAACGAGTAAAGGTGGTCTGCTGGGAGACGTAGGTTATCGGGGGAAGACATCCGAGCCTCGACGCACCATCCATGTTAATTCAACATACCCGCGAAGGAGACTTTCCTCATGCAGGTGCGGCGGAGTTGCCGATTTACCTGCTGATTTACAATATTGTCACTGCCTGTCAACAGAGTAATATAATGGCAATACCCATGAAGGTAGGGCTTTTTAATTAATCCCTGCCTGTGGACACTGAAGCTACTGTCAATGTTCTCTCGGAAGAGTCTTATCAGGCTCTCAAGGAGTGCACGTGGTGCCACTGGCCGTTACGCCAGAGTGATTTGAATGTTAAGGGGGTCATAACTTCATCTTTGAATAAAAGGAACAGTGATATTTCCTATTAACCTGAACAAAGGGGTTCCTCCAGTATCTATGGAATTATGTTTAGCCTCCAAATTTCAGCTCCCTATAGACGGGCTGTCGGGGCTAGCTACGATCAAGTCTAGTAGAATTGGGATAAATCCCGACAGCAATGTAATAACCTTTAAAGTGAAACAGTTTAAGGCGATATCTAATATACTATAGGAGTAGCCGTGTGTGTGTGTGTCTGTCTGTCTGTCTGTTTTGGGTAGCCGAAACTGTAAATTCAATTTTGATGAGAGTAGGCTCAAAAAATCGCAAATAAATCGTAGGTGGTAAGCGGCTTAGTCCCATGTCGATTGATTTATTTTGAAGGGGGGTTTTGGGCAAAAAACACTTTAGGAGTATTTGATTACAGGAAAAAACTCTGCGGTAACGTCTTGCCGCATTCCACAAACTTAGTAGACTCATGGACGTTTGAGTGCGTGTGAGTGTGTGTGTGTTGGAATCACACGGAACACAAAGGGTTGGAATCACACGGAACGTGGTCTACCCCGAGGCACTTTGACCAGTGACCAACCCCAGCAACAACACGATTGGAGTTTGCAATCACATGTTGTCTAATATATACTACTACTACAAACATCAATACATGGGTCCGAAGGGCCCACAAGTACTTGTATTATCCTATGTATCTGACTCTCCCTATATGTCAAATCACTCACAGGGAAGAGAGGCGATACGCAAGGGTCATCGACATTCGGTATAGTTCCCTCAATTCATGATACCCACAACACTCGCGTGAATTCCACTACGGGCTGGAAACTCGAGAAAGCAACGATTGGCGGTGTTCATGAAATCCCCGATCGTATGGCGATCCGTGTTTCAGTGGCGGTTCATGATGCACCTATAGAGAGTGAAGTATGTCTTACTGGCCCCGGTAATGTACAACGACACTTGGCACTGTCAGCGCAGGACCTGTCACATCAGCATTAGTTGTACACACCACGGGTAGATCAGAGCAAGTTAAGAATGGAGTTTTCCTTGGGGAAGGTCTGGTGCATGACCGAAAGTTGGTACCTGAAACATTGGATTTGCCTACTGCTTGTTTCGCTACGATGCAGAGGTTTGCTGTAGCGCGACGAGGTGGCATGTCGCGAATGAATGGCATGTGAGGCACACTGCCAGCCGCACAACTCACTCTCCGCCCCAGCCAGCCAGGCAAAGCGGTCGTACCACCCCTGCATATCCACGCTGTGCCCACCCACAGACACACACATACACAGAAGAGTTAGATGCTTAATAAGGACCACAAACTGTGTTGCTTTTTTTTTTAAATTGTAAATTCCTCTGATTAGTATGTCATAATATTGTCTCTGCTTCATCATCCTCCCACTGATTTGCGTGCGTTTTGGCATAATATATCTGTCTACCTATAGCTCTCCTCCTCCCACTGAGGTGCATGATGGCATGATGTCTCTATCTACGTACATCTCCTCCACCCACTGATTTGCGTGTTGGTATTGAACCTTCCTCCTCATCTCACTAACTAATTTGCATGTTAGCGTAGTGTCTCTGCCTCTTCATCTTACTGATTTTACTGATCAGCGTGTTAGTGTATTGACTCTGCCTACCTCCTTATTCTTCCACTCATTTGCATGTCAGCATAGTGTCTGTTGTTGTTCTCCTATACCCTCATAGTCAGATGGGTCACATGGTCGTAGTCTCGTGGCTTCCGAAATATCCTGCCACTGACGTTGATGGCATCACAAGAGTAGCCTCATATTCCGGTTTTCAGTGCATTAAAATGGTGTACTCTTACCCGATATTACCTAGCTATCAAATGATATTTATGAAAACTGAGCCTAACATCAGGTTCATGATACGTTGCTGCATATCATGAGCATACATTAATTTTAGTAAGACGACACCGATATCAAGATAATTGAAGGCAAATAAATAGTATATATGTATACATTTTGTCTTACGTTTTTGGCTTCAACTCGCTGTAGCTCCCTTACTTTTGCTCGCATTGAGTTCACTGTTTCGATATTGGCACACTTTTTCGATTCTTGTAGTATGTAACATGTAACGATAAATAAAAAGGTAGGTGGTCAAAAATGGCCATAAAAGTAAAAACTACTGCAAACTGGCGCTGTGAAGTGTGAGCGTCTGATAGCTATGATGATAACTTGTCTCTCTTGTAGGGAGTGTTGCTGTTGTCACCACAGCTCTTTCCACGATTTAATACTCCCTCATAAAGACCTCTTGTGTGTATGTGTGTATGTGATATTTGAATCGTTTGAATTTGAATGGTTGAGTAGTGTTAAGAAAATTAAGGTCGATGCTAAAACAATAATGAGCTCTATCTTGTCTTTATTAGTGATGTATTGGATGGATTGATAGGTATGCTTTAGGAATGGCTGGGCTGTAGCCACTATATATGCACAATGTTCCTTCTTATACATTATATATTTATATACATTATACATTATATACATTATATTATGTGTGGATAGCGTTACCTGGGGTCACCAAGACTGCAAGACATTAACCTAAGAACTTGCTAGCTGCATGCCTCTCCCACTTCCGCAGTCTCCCTGCACAAGACTTCCACTCCTCATTCTTATTTTGTCTGTCTGCCTTGCAAACGTTTACCAGTATCTTCATTCCTTTAACCCTTTCGCATGTAAACCTTGAATCTCTCTTCATGGTTGTTTCCCCAGTTTCCTATAGCAAGCTCATCAATGAGAGAAGTATCTATATAGTTATAGATACTTTCTAAACCAAATTGGTATTCCTTCCAGGAACCCCTCTACTATCCTTTTTTCAGGAACTAGCATCCCGAGTGGGCATTTTGTTTTTCTTATAAGTCTACCCTTGATCATAATACTATCAAGGGTTTGATTTCATTTGATAGTATGAGGAACAACAGGGTCAGGGAGATGTGTGAAAACTGACACACACACACACACACACATAAATGACCTACGATCAAGAGATGAAAAAGAGGCTGGATTTTTAAAGGGACACAAGGAAAAACTTAAAAAAGAAAGATCCTTGAATAACACAAGTACAGCTTTCTCCAAAGAGCCAAAGACGATTTGATGCATGGAATGTATTGAAAAAAATTATAGTTGCAAGAAATGTGCAACAAAGTAAGATAAGTAATAAGAATACGTCCAGATGCCTGTCTTTATTTGAATCTTGAAGGAATATGGGGAATAATTGTTGGAAAACTAAAACAGTCTGATAACATGCTTACTGAGGTAAGGTATAAAGTACCTCTAGTATAAGTGAGTAGCTATCTTTCCCATATTTAAAGAGATAAATAAAGCCGACCCGTTTATTTATAGACCAGTTCCACCGCCCCAGTGTAAAATATATTTTATGTTAGAAAGCTGTAAGGGACAGATGGATTGGATACCTGAAAAATATAAAGTGAATTACAAGCAATGACACTTGTTTCCTGTAGGTAGGTAATAAAACACAAAATATGACTCAACACATAACTAAAATGTGCCGCGTGGAAGAATTTCCTCTAAGTTTGATTATTGCAGGATTGGGTTTCGTATATGTGCGCAATGACATCACTTGCTCTCGTGCCCACGGCCTTGAATCTTCTGAATTTTCTACCATCTGGCTTCGACTTCAATGTCACTCTCTTACTAAATTTATCTGTGCTGTATATCTCTCACCTAACTCCTCAGACTATGTAAAATTCTTCGACTATTTAACATCAAAAGTGGAGCACATCTCATCTCATTTTCCTTTAGCAGAAACTTCCATTCTTGGGGACTTCAATGTTCACCACCAGCTTTGGCTATCATCTTCTTTCACTGACCAACCTGGTGAACAAGCCTACAACTTTTCTATCCTCGCAAGAGCAGCTGGTGCAGCACCCTACCAGTATTCCTGACCGCCTTGGAGACACGCCCAACATTCTTGATCTTTTCCTAACTACTAACCCTTCTGCTTACTCTGTGAAACTATTCTCTCCGTTGGGTTCCTCCGATCACAATCTTATTTCTGTAACCTGTCCTATCGCTCCGGTGCCGCCTCGGGACCCACCTAAGCGGAGGTGCTTCCGGCACTTCAACTCAGCTAAGTGGGAAGACCTAAGGCAGTACTACTCTGATTTTCCATGGAATGATTACTGCTTCCATGTCAAAGACCCATCTCTTTGTGCAGAGCGCATAACTGAGGTCATAGTCTCTGGCATGGAGGCGTACATTCCACACACTTTCTCTAATCCTAAAGCCCTTCAACCTTGGTTTAACTCTGCTTGTTCTCATGCTGTCCGAGATAGAGAGGTGGCTCACAAATTGTACTGTAAGCATCCATCTCCTGTAACTCATGCCCTTTATATTTCTGCCCGTAATAATGCCAAATCTTTACTTCAACTTAACAAAAACTCTTTCATTCATAGAAAATGTCAAAATCTTTCGGAATCAAATTCCTCTCGTAACTTCTGGCATCTAGCAAAAAACATCTCTAACAATTTTTCTTCTACATCTATCCCTCCTATGCTTTACCCAGATGGCTCCACAGCTGTCTCATCTATTTCTAAAGCTGAACTCTCCGCTCATACCGATGCTAAAAATTCCACTCTGGTTGTTGAAGGGCTTGTTCCTCCTTCTCCTCCACCCTCTGACTATATTATGCCTGTCACTAAGATCCTTCGTAATGATGTTTTCTTTGCCCTTTCTGGCCTAGATCCTCGGAAGGCTTACGGTCCTGACGGAGTCCCTCCTATTGTTCTCAAAAACTGTGCTTCTGTGCTTGCACCCTGCCTGGTCAAACATTTCCGTCTTTGTCTATCTACTTCCACCTTTCCTTCTTGCTGGAAGTTTGCTCACATCCAACCTGTTCCTAAGAGGGGTGACCGTTCTAATCCTTCAAACTACCGTCCTATAGCTTTGACTTCCTGCCTTTCTAAAGTTTTTGAATCTATACTTAATAAGAAGAGTCTTAAGAATCTATCTGCTCACAATCTTCTTTCTGATCGTCAGTACGGTTTCCGTAAAGGGCGATCTACTGGCGATCTTCTAGTTTTCCTAAATGAATCTTGGTCATCCTCCTTTAGGGGTTTCGGTGAAACTTTTGCTGTTGCCCTTGACATATCAAAAGCGTTTGATAGAGTCTGGCACAAATCTTTAATTTCCAAACTACCCTCATTCGGTTTCTATCCTTCTCTCTGTACCTTCATCTTAAGTTTCCTTTCAAACCGTTCTATTGCAGCTACTGTAGACGGACATTGTTCTTCTCCTAAATCTATCAATAGTGGTGTTCCCCAGGGTTCTGTCCTATCGCCCACTCTCTTTCTATTATTCATTAATGATCTTCTAAGTCTAACTCAAAGCCCTATCTACTCCTACGCTGATGATTCTACCCTACATTTTTCAACGTCGTTTATTAGACGTCCAACTCAACAGGAACAATGTGATTCACGGAGAGATGCCACCGAGCGCCTAACTTCTGATCTTTCTATAATTTCTGATTGGGGCAAGGCAACCCTTGTTTTGTTCAATGCCTAAAAAAAAACAATTTCTTCACCTATCTACTCGACAAAACCTACCAGATAACTATCCCCTCTTTTTCAATGACACTCAACTGTCTCCTTCTTCTACAATGAACATTCTAGGACTATCCTTTACTAAAAATCTGAACTGGAAATCTCACATCTCATCTCTTGCTAAAACAGCTTCTAAAAAGTTAGGTGTGCTGTGGCGTTTGCGTCCTTTTGTTTCTCCCTCCCAATTGCTTGCTCTCTACAGGGGCCTTATCCGTTCATGTTTAGAGTATGTCTCACATGTTTGGGGAGGATCCACTCATACAGCTCTCCTAAACAGGGTTGAGTCAAAAGCTTTTCGTCTCATAAACTCCCCTCCTCTGACTGACTGTCTTCAATCTTTAAATCACCGACGCAATGTTGCTTTTCTTGCTCTCTTCTACCGTTATTTTCATACTCACTGCTCTTCTGAACTTGCTAACTGCATGCCTCCCCCCTCCCGCGGCCTCGCTGCACAAGACTTTCTACTCATTCTCATCCCTATTCTGTCCATCTTGCTAATGCAAGAGTTAATCAGTATCTTTACACATTCATCCCTTTCACTGGTAAACTCTGGAACTCTATTCCTGTTTCTATTTTTCCACTTTCCTATGACTTAAATCTTTTCAAAAGAAGAGTAACAAGACACCTCCCGAACTAAATAGGCTCACCCCTCTTTTTAAAATGATTCTTTTACTGTCTTCTTTATAAGAACTGGCATCTAAGCGGGCTTTGTGTTACCAATTTTTTATGTGTCCTTGGCCAGTCCTTTGTGATGCAATAAAAAAAAAAATAAAAAAAAAAAATAAAAAAGTACAAAAAACAAAGCTAAAAATAATATAATATAATCATAAAAAATATATAAATAAATCAATAAATTACAGTATGTCATTTTCACCAATAATTAACTTCAAATAAACAACTTCAGGTAAAGAAACTGCGTATAAGGCATGGTAAATAAACAACATGTTTTTCCCCATATAATCATGAAACACATGAAAATATGAATACTTTACATAAGAAACTAGCTTACTAGCTACCTGGGCACGGTACAGCAAATGGATTTTAAGTACTCTCAATTCACAACAAGCGCAATGTTTTCAGTAATGATTACATTAATCACTGAGCATATCACTATCATATGCGTCAGCTTCTGAAAAAAGTGCAATACACTGGGAATTACTAGAGGACCCTACCATTGAGGCCGTGACCAATTTATCCTGTTCAAGGTTTGAAGGTAGTTTTTAAATGACTTGAGGATACTGAACAAAATAAGCCCCCATGTCCCTCGCAAAAGTGCGGGCTAATTCCGCCAGGGGGCAAAATCCAAGATGGCCGCCGTGAAAACTAGATTTGTCATATCTTCACTCATTTAATAGCTATTAATATGTTCTTGGTGGCTAAATGTATGTTTTTTACGTCAAGGAAAGCAATAAAGACATCATAGAGTGGATTTGTGGACAAAAAGTTATTGTAATTTATTATTTTATTAAAAAAGGAAGACAAAACATTTCAATATTCATCATTTTCACTCATCATTCAATCACTGGTAAACCTTACTCTTGTTTACCTCTTGAGCTGTGGATAGAGATGACCATGAACAAAGGATCGAAGATGAAAGCTGGTTGGCATAAAATCCTCAAAAATGAGATGTTGCTCACTGATTCAAGAAATGTTAACTCCGTCAACCAAGTCAGATCATCTCTACATAGCATGGCACAGAGTACCCTGTCAAAACAGCAACACAGTGAAAACACAAAAACAAGTTTGAAGCTGGATGAGCAGGCGGTACAGGATATTGATAGCTGCTTCACTGAATTTTCCTGTGACCCATTCAACACAGACAATCCTAATCTGAGATCTCTTCAATATGGTGTTCTGGCTTCTACTGCACTTGTTGATGACTTCGAGTCTGCTCATTACGATGGTGAAGATCTGTTCAGGATATTCTGCAATGACCGCATGTTGAGTGACAATATACCATTTTACTCTACAGTGCACAGAAACTCACGACGGAACTTCAGTAATCCACCACCTGTCATAGGTGACAATACTGACAAGGTTACCAAATCAGAGGCCATGGAGAACAAGGCAATGGCGCCCATCATAGCACTAGCAGAAGCACACGACGACAAGTTTAACCTCATTAACGTGATGGAATATCGAGTGACAGATGAATGTTTGCCCATATACAACGCAAACGGGACAATGAGAAAGACCCAAAAGTCCAAATTGGTGGATGAATTATATATGGAGACCTTGGATTCCAAGGAGTACATTGCTATAGTTGATATGGGGATTCATATGGCGTCTGTCAACCCCATCATTTGAGGACCGTGAACAATCAGATGGTACTAGCTTCACATGGCGGGATTATTCTTCCAAGATGTTGTCCATAATAATGTCCAGACACAAAAATGCTTCAAAGATTGTGTTGGTGAATGACCGCTATGACTTGCCATTTACCATCAAAGACAGTGAACGAAATCTTCGCTCTAGTAATATTGAAGGCTCTAAGAACATCTTCATCCGGCCTTCAGACAAATTTCCCTCAGCTAGAGTTTTCCAGGATTTGTTGCACAATCCAGCTAATAAACAACGCTTGCAGTCATTTCTCCAAGATGAGATCCGTCTAAGGTGCTGTGAACATCCCAATGTCTAATTTGTATATTCAGTGGGTCCAAAGTGTTGGAATTTATCCACAGGAGACAGAATTGGCAATTTTGAATGTGAACACATCGAAGCAGACACGATTCTCTTCTTAATATATTCCCAAAACAGAAGATCAGGCATTGATACTGATGTTGTCATTGATGCTGAAGATACAGACGTTCTAGTTTTGTCTGCATATGTTGCCCATACAGTAGATGGAGTGTTAGCAGTCAAGAGGAAGAAGAACATCCTAGATTGTAAAAAAACTATGCTCCAAAGAGGTAGCAGAGATTATAGTTCAATTACATATTCACAGCGGATCAGACACCACAACTGCCTTTTTTGGCCACGGGAAAGCATCAATTTTTACCAAGGGAATCTCAGATGATGCACGTGCTCTGCTGTGTTGTTTTGGCAAGTCATTGCCGGTCACACAGTCTGTTCTGAATGACATGGCAATATTCACTTTAAGATACATCTATAATGACAGGGTGAGCAAATCTATGGGTGAAGCATGGGCACGAAAATGGAACCAGATGAAGAGAAAATCAACACTGAGACTTCCAACAGATAGAGATTCACATGACCTGAAGGTAACAAGAGGAAATTATCAAACACACATGCTTCTCAATTATCATAAGGTAGATCCTTCTCCGTCTCCACTTTCACATGGATGGGCTGTTGAGAATGGCTTGTGTAAGCCAGTGCGATACACAAGACCAGCACTACCAATGCATTTGAAGGATGTCGTTCAACTTCAAGACCTAACACCAGGAGATACTGATTCAGGGAGAGAGCGATTCATATGATGAAGACGAGGATAATGACATTGATGTATAATATTGCCCATTCATGTTATCCATAATTGTCAGTTAAATCGTTATGATAGGTTGTGGATTGTGCCTGCTTTATCTCAAATATGTAATGAGTTAGGATAAATCAATAATTGTTTTCAATTTTGATTAAACAAATTAATTCATGTATATTAGCATTGAAAGCCTTGGTCTGAAAAACCTATTTGTTGATACCTAGAATACATCGGCAATATACACATACTAATAGAACAAATTCAAATTGTGTATCAGCCATATCGTGTTACTTGGAGTTCTTGTATCACGTTTTGAGATGAATTGGGCTACATCTTTTTTCAGTAACATCAACTTGAGTTATATTCCAGTGAAAAAAAGCTTCATGTGATTAGTGGCCAATAAGCATGAAACGGTTCGCGAAAATGATGACTATTGAAATGTTTTGTCTTCATTTTTTAATAAAATAATCAATTACAATGAATTTTTGTCCACAAATCCACTCTATGATGTCTTTATTGCTTTCCTTGACCTAAAAAAAATACATTTAGACACCAAGAACATATTAATAGCTATTAAATGAGTGAAGATATGACAAATCTAGTTTTCACGGTGGCCATCTTGGATGTTGCCCCCTGGCGGAGTTAGCCCGCACTTTTGCGAAGGACATGGGGGCTTATTTTGTTCAGTATCCTCAAGTCATTTAAAAACCACCTTCAAACTTTGATCAGGATACATTGGTCACGGGCTCAATGGTAGGGTTCTCTATTAAATCAGTTATCTCTGATATTCCTTCAAAGATGATAATTTCTCAGGTGCATGGATATATGTATATGCCATTGACTGGAGGAGTGAGGATAAGCCTGGTGTCTCTAGGGTGTCTCTCAGTAAGACCCTATAGCCACTTTTATCCTCAGAGTGTCTTTCCTCACCCCCATATCTACACATAATTCTTTACCTTTCCTCAAACGGATGTAAGGATTTTCTTGCTCAAAAAGAGTACACACGTATCCCTAGCTATTAAATGTTTGTGTGTTATATCAAATGTGGCATCTGCTCACATTGCACTTGAGCGAAAAACCTCAACATTTACGTTAAAATACAAACTAGAGGAAAAACTCCGGTGCAATATGAACATTTCAGTGTCATTAGGCAACAGCGAAATATCGCCAAGACATGACCCACATACTGGTGTTATGTAGTGATAGGTATGTCCACATTGTGTTCACGTGCATTTGTAGTCTGTGTGTAATAAATAGCACGCGGCGCAAGGACTGTTAGCTTATGTCTCGACCCACGGCGTCCCGCCGCCGAGGGTCGTGTCTCGACCCACGGCGTCCCGCCGCCGAGGGTCGTGTCTCGACCCACGGCACTTAACCAAACACAGGTGGTACCAAACCCAGACTCTCCAGATAGCCCCTTCTAACTTTCCTGAAATCATGGATGTAGAAATGTATGTATTAACGCCTTACCCATCACCACACACCTATTCACTCACCAATTACCCATCACCACACACCCATCACTCACCCATTACCCATCACCCCCACCCATTCACTCACCAATTACCCATCACCACACACCCATTCACTCACCCATTACCCATCACCCCCCACCATTCACTCACCCATTACCCATCACCACAAACCCATTCACTCACCCATTACCCATCACCCCCCACCCATTCACTCACCCATTACCATCACCACACCCATTCACTCACCCATTACCCATCACCACACACCCATTCACTCACCCATTACCCATCACCACACACCCATTCACTCACCCATTACCCATCTCCCCCACCTATTCCCTCACCCATCACCCATCACCCCCAACCCATCACCCCCCACCCATTCACTCACCCATCACCCCACACCCATTACCCATCACCCCACCCATTCACTTACCCCATTACCCATCACCCTACATCAAGGTTTCCTCAATTCCAATGATCTGAAACTCGAGAAATGCCAGTGGTCGCTGGCAGTTTTAACTCAAAGGTTGGTCTACTGTGTTTTGGCTCCACGACTAATATTTTTCATAAATTAATTTCGCGATAAACATTGATGCACCGCATCTGAATACCAAAAAATATAGTTCTTCTGTTGTTCTACTAATTATATGGATGACATGCATTACGATGGAACGATCTATAATAGCAATTTAATGCAAGTTACTCGCCTCGAGTAGCAAAGCTTAATATATTTTTTACATGTATATTGTGGCATGTTAAATTTGGGCGATGTTCACACTGTTTTCTAAGACAGTACTGCTGCGTCTGGCAAACGCTTGTCAAAATACAATAAGCAATGCTTTGGAAAAACGAAGAATAAAGAATGCCGAAATCGGCTTGTTGCTGCGACAATGTAGGTTATAATTGTGGAGGCGACACGCCGCGGCGGGGAGTGGTGGCGGGGAGATTGTGGCGGGGCGATTGAATCAAAACATTGCCACTTCACGCGTCGACTCATTGCACTTCCAGGCTTTCTATCTGATTGATACACAATAATAACAGGAAAATATGAAGTGCCTAAGTATAGATAGCTTTCTATACATTCGTTATTGACTATATAATATCATAGAGTAGCATTTACCTCGCCTCCTCAACTATAACCTCCTTGGTTATTTGGTTAAATACATGTTTTACAGAATCAGGCTTCTATACAATATACATATAGAAGAAAATCGTTCTTAATATTATACTTTTGTGTTTTAAGTGCAGTGGAATAAGCCCATATTTTGTTTTCCAGTAGACCAACTTATTATAAAAAAAGTGAGTTAAAACTGCCAGCGACCCCTGGCATTTTGAGTTCCAGTTCTCTCTAATTCTCGCCACCCACTTTTTTTTTCCACAATTCTCGCTAATAGGCTGCTAAAAAAGAAAAGAAAAAAAAGTGATCGGATCATCTCATAAGTGGGCTTAAAACCTTCCCCTGGTCGACCCGGTGTCGTGTGGGCAAGTGTCTGTTTATGAGGGAATGTCTGTTTACTAACAAAAGCAAAGAAAACGGGAGTTAAGGGGAGTAATTACTAATTTTGACTTGATTAACAAAGGCATGTCCAGGCGTACTACGACAACAAACCCGTCTTTATTTATCATTAAAGGGGGAGGGGGAGGGGGACACGAAGTGGAACACTCGCCGACGTCGGCGAGAATTCCTATCGGCGACAGTTATAGGTATGGTTTTGAGCATATATGATATATGAGGCATTCAATTTCGTACAGAAATGTCCTTAACCACCCGTATATACCCCATCTCCTGCTCAGAGGACATTTCTGTACGAAATGAATGCCTCATATACAAAGCAAAATACCTATAACTGTCGCGATAGGAAATTCTCGCCGACGTCGGCGAGTGTTCCACTTCGTGCCCCCCCCCCCCCTCCCCCTTTAATGATAAATAAAGACGGGTTTGTTGTCGTAGTACGCCTGGACATGCCTTTGTTGTATCAAGTCAAAATTAGTAATTACTCCCTCAACTCCCGTTTTCTTTGCCTTTGTTTAGTAAACAGACATTCCCTCATAAACAGACACTTGCCCACACGACACCGGTTCCCAAACTGTGCCATATGATGGGATTCCGTCACGGGGGCAGAACCTATACCACACACACACACACACACACACACACACACACACAGACAGACACACTTTCGCTTATATATTATAGATAATAAGCTCTCTCTCTCAGTTTTTTTTTTCTCTCTCTCTCTCTCTCTCTCTCTCTCTCTCTCTCTCTCTCTCTCTCTCTCTCTCTCTTCTCTCTCTCTCTCTCTCTCTCTCTCTCTCTCTCTCTCTCTCTCTCTCTCTCTCTCTCTCTCTCTCTCTCTCCTCTCTCTCTCTCTCTCACAACCAGTACCATCTCAATCAGTGATGATCTCAACCAGTACCAACTCAACCAGTGACTATCATTATATATATATAATATATATATATATATTATTATTATATATTATATATATATATATATATTATTATATATATATATATATAATATATATATATTATATATATATATATATATAATATATATAATAATGTAAGCGAAAGTGTGTCTGTCTGTCTGTCTGTGTGTGTGTGTGTGTGTGTGTGTGGTATAGGTTCCGCCCCCCGTGGCGCAAACACCTCATATGGCACATTTTTGGAATCAGGTTGACCAGGGGAAGGTCATAAGCCCACTTATGAGATGATCCGATCACTTTTTTCTCTTTTTTTTTTAGCAGCCTATTAGCGAGAATTGTGAAAACAAAAGTGGGTTGCAAGAATTGAGGAAACCTTGATGTAGGGTGATGGGTAATGGGTGAGTGAATGGTGGGGTGATGGGTAATGGGTGTGGGGTGATGGGGTGAATGAATGGTGGGGGGTGATGGGTTGGGGGATGGGTGAGGAATAGGTGGGGGTGATGGGTAATGGGTGAGTGACATGGGTGTGTGTTGATGGGTAATGGGTGAGTGAATGGGTGGGGGGTGATGGGTAATGGGTGAGTGAATGGGTGGGGCGTGATGGGTAATGGGTGAGTGAATGGGTGTGATGTGGTGCATGGGGGTGGTTGGGTGAGTGAATGGGTGGGGGGTGATGGGTAATGGTTAGTGAATGGGTGGGTGATGGGTACTGGGTGAGTGAATGGGTTGGGGGTGATGGGTAAATGGGTGAGTGAATGGGTGGGGGGTGATGGGTAATGGGTGAGTGAATGGGTGGGGGGAATACGCCGGACACAGCTGAGTCTCGAGGCCGAGTTTTTAGCAACTCTCCTGGCATGACTGGTGAAAGTCAGTCCCGCGTCAAACTCCACCCCAAGGATGAGGATGGATCTCTGAAGCGGGAGTGATCTGCCCTTAAGTTGTATATCCGGTGCAGGCAGGTTGGCGATGTCTTGGCTGCGGGAGATAAGCAGTGCCTGGGTTTTGTTTGGGGCCAGGCGGACCTGCCATCGACTACTCCAGGTGACGATGTTGTCCAATGCCAGGTTGATACGGCACACCGTATCTAACTACTGCCAGGTTGATACGGCACACCGTATCCTGCCAGTCACGTCTATCGCAGGTGAAGGCAAGGGTGCAGTCGTCAGCGTAGGCCTGGGCCTCAGGAATGAGCTGGAAAATGTCATTGAAGTAGACATTCCACAGAAGAGGCCCGAGTACGCTGCCCTGCGGGAAGCTGGCGTGGATGGGTTGCTGGCTGGAATTGTGGCCGTTGATCACCACCCGCAAGGTCCTGTCTTGGAGGTGTCCTGGATGAGTTTGCAGCAGGGCGCCCGCACTCCCTGCTCCTCAGTTTAGCGGTGAGACCTCGGTCCCACACCCTGTCGAAGGCTCCGGCGATGTCCAAAAAGCCACAACAAAAGGTGTCCTTTCCCCCTATCCAGCGAGTGGTTCCAGGAAGCAGACTGAAGGAGGAGCAGGTCTGCAGCTGACCCTTCCCTGCCTGAATCCAAATTGTTTGTTGTTGAGGTGAGGGGTGGGCGTCCAAGAAGGTGTTGATCTTGGCGGTGATGAGGGGGACTCCAGGACCTTTCCCAAACAGTGGCGAGGGGGGAAATTGGGCCGGTAGTTTTTTGGGTCCCGTTTGCTTTTTTTTGTGGATGACCACCACTCTTGTTTCTTTCCATTGCGTGGGCCACTTGCACGAGGAAAGGTGTTGTTGAAGATGATGGTGATTGGTGGAGCGAGCTGGGCAGCACATCCCTTTAGTAGGTGAGGGCTGATGTTGTCAGGCCCTAACGCCTGTTGGTATCATTTGCCGCAGCTGATTTTTTATGTCTTTATTGTTGAATTTCGAGCCTCTCCAGAGAGGCCCTGGTGAGGGATGGATCTCTGGGGATCGGTGAGGGGTCTGGCACCCAACATCTTTAAAGAAAAATGAGCTGCCAAACATCTCAGTTTTGTCCTTGTCGCGGACAGCCACCGACCCGTTTGGTTGGTGAGCGGCGGAATGGTGTTTGGTCAGCAAAGAGGCCCTGCTGCTGCTTCACTCCAACCACCATCCTTCTGCTCACTGACTGGCCGCTGTACCTTTGGCCTTTAATTCCTCTCCCCAGCGCTGTATGGCCTGCTTTTGGACCTGGCACATGGTCTTCAGGCTTGTTTGGCAGATGTTTGTTGAGTTGGGAGGGGTGGGACTTTTACCGCAGCCAGGCCCTGCTGTTATTGTCAGCAGCTCTCCTACACTGAAAACCAAACCAGGGCTGATCATGGGGCTTGGATTTGTAGGTTTCTCTCTCCCCTCTCTTCTCTCTCTCTCTCTCTCTCTCTCTCTCTCTCTCTCTCCTCTCTCTTCTCTCTCTCCTCTCTCTCTTCTCTCTCCCCTCTCTCTCTCTCTCTCTCTCTCTCTCTCTCCTTTTCTCTCTCTCTCTCTCTCCCCCTCTCTCTCTCTCTCTTTTCTCTTACATTGCCTTCATACGGTCAGTTATAGACTACCTCTCCCCTGCCCTCTGTCAGCTCTCTAAGACCTCTTTAGACCCTTTAGAAAAATATCAGAACAGAGTGATGAGGTACATTCTTGGGTGTCCTGCCTCCACCAGAATAGTCAACATGTTGGCTGAGCTTGATCTCCCCCCTATTGTTGAGAGAATTCACGCCAATGTCTCCTCCTTCAGCGTCAAGTGCCTCCACTCTCCCCATCTTGTTCCACATTATTCACGTGTCCTAAGAACCTCGCTTGATCCTGCCGCACCCCGACCTCCACTTCGTCCCGGCGTCCGCACCCTCGTCAACATAGTCTGCTCCACCCTGCTGCGACTTGATCTTAATGTTCCCGTGGCTGAAGTGGATCATGGTCTTCCTCCATGGAGGATTCCTCCGCCTCAAGTCTCCTTCACTTCCACTTCCAAGGCAGACCCACCACTCATCCAGAAGCAACTGGCTTCTGGAGCATATTGCCGCAGTGTCCTCCTCCGTCCCTGCCGCTCCCCATCTCTACGTCGACGGTTCCCTGCAGCCAGATGGGAGCGCGGGGTGCGCTGTCTACTCACTCGACGTGGCGCCACCGGAGGGAGGCTGGGTTGGCTGCAGACTACCCAACATGTCCAGCTCTACCTATTGCGAGTTACAGGGACTCTTGCTGGCTGTCAGTCTCCTCTGTCAAAGGCGTTTGAATGGTGTGGTCATGTGTGACTCTCAGTCTGCCCTTCAGGCCATCTCATCTCCCCAACCCACACACCTGGTTCATCAGATCTTGTTTCAGTTAGTCGCAGCTCGTGACAATTATCTCACTATACGGTTTTTGTGGATTCCTTCCCATGTTGGAATAGCAGCCAAAGATAAGGTGAATCTCCTCGCCAAAACTGCCTGCTCTGCCTGATGGTGCTACACCCTCCCTCCTATGCTTCAAACAGTTGATACACTCGGCCACTTTTCTCCCCACACTCCACCGCACGAACGCTGAGCGGGCTCAGAGTGTGTCTATACAGCATTACGACCACTTCCGTCTAACCCCTCCCAGGTATCGCCGACTCGAACTCATGGCTCGCAGACACAAAATTGTGTCTGCCCGACCTCGGCTTGGATACCGGCCTGTGTGGTAGGTCTCTGAGGCGGGGGACATTACTCACTTCTCCTCCTAGTCAGGTTCGCCGTGTACCTGAAATGTGATCCCGTGGGAATTGCGTGACAAAAGCGATTTTATTGTTTAAATGGCATCTATAGGGTCTTAGTAGACAGAAAAACTTGGGTGGCAATTTTACTTTTGGGAATTTGGGTTCTTGTGCGGGCTTAAAGGGGGGTACCGTCATTTTGCAGTTTATCGCCCGAAATTAAAGCGCTGATATTGATATAACTATTTGTGTCTCCTAAAATATTAATAGGAAAATTATGAAAAAAAATCAGGTGTCTTTCTCATATCATCATTCATGTATGTACCAAATATTTAGTTGATATCTGGAATAATTATTGATGTATTAACAAATATGTTATTTGTACATGCAGAGTCGGTGAACCAAGATATCCGCCGTCTCTGAACTAGGCTACGATTTTGTCAGCACCTATAATAAACTGATTCTAATTAAGTGGATGCGAAACAAATAACTCACAAAGCTAATGAATTACAGTAAATTGATAATATTCTATGCAGTCATTTGTTCGTTGAGAAATATCTCAAGTCGATACCCGTCGAATCGAGTCCAATCTTTCTTTACCAATTTGTGCTCCACATATGTTTTGCAGCCCTGCATGCACTAGGAAAGTACATCGAAGGCAGCGGTCTTGACACGGTCGCCATAGAAAAGGGCATCTATTCTCCAACAACACTGCGTCACATCTATGGTGGGAAAGCATTCACGCAGGGTATCGAGTATCACACAGTAAATGCCTTGCATGCTACGTCATGAAGTACGAGCAGCTTGATGCTGATGACACCTCAGTCATTGCAGAACAGTGCCAACAGCTCCGAGAAGGTCTGCACAGTCGAAAGAAAGAAAGCACCACAATCTTTGACAACATATGTGCAAACTACACTGAGACTATCGAAGAGAAGATGACAACATCAAATGATGGAGAAGTTGGTAAATTCCTCATGAATTATGTGCATCAAGTTGAGTGCCTACTACACTTAGTCCGAGCGTGCAGACAAGGTGACTGGGAAGAATATTTGGCCCCTTGAAAATCAGGTCAAGTATTTCTTTTCTCATGACCTGTACAAGTATGCCCGCCTGATGCCATTTCATTTGGCTCAAATGAACGCACTAAAGACAGACGATCCTGACACATGGAGTGCACTTAAAGATGGTGACTTCTGTGTCAAGAAGACAGGAACACCGTTCTGCAACCTGTTTGTGGATCAAACCCTCGAACAAGAAATACGAAGACTCAAGGTAGTGGGAGGGATCACAGGAATCACGCAAAATGTGTCTGCACTGACTCGCTTCCTGCTGACAGCACCAGAGTTGACACGTATTGTCAGTGATTTCCGACACCACTACACTTTGACCACTGATGCAACTCAACAAGAGCATTATCAAGTATCAGGAACAATAGCCCAGCGGTTCGCTACAAATGTGGATAAAATGAAACGTGGCCTTGAAGAACATTGCGAAACTAACCCATTCGCCACTGACATGCAGTTGGTGAACATTGGGTCGATGATGGCTGTACCCGAAAGTGCGAAAAGCGATATCCTGGACAGAGACTTGAAAGGGACGAATCGATATGAACAGTTTGTGGCTGACAGACTTGTAGATGCTTCTCCCGTTTCAATATGGGACAGAATTGAGAAGATGAAGCTGAAGACACACAGTACTTGTGTGAAGAAGACAAGCTATGGAGTTGGAAACAAAGTTGTGAAGCTTCGTGAAGATCGCCAGTTACTAGCTCGCTTCCTAGTAATTCAACAGTCTCGACCAGAACTAGTAGAACTGTGTAGAGAACTAGTAGTACTGTGGAAACGTGAAAGACTACAGTATTTGTGACGAAGATTACATGTAGCCAATCAGTTAGCCAATGTATTAAGATCAGCAAATGACCCCATAAGATTCATTTAAGATTTTACATTCATTTAGTCTATTGTTAGTATTCATCTAGATGTTGAGTGGAGTAATACTGATACTGGTGGTAAAAGGTGGCATGAATGTGTGATGATTTCAAAAAAGTATATATTTATTTCTTTTATTTGTATCAGTGCTATGAAGTCATGTCATGAATATCACATGTTTTATGATACATTTGTCGTTTTTTTCTTATATATATAAACATACACAATCATATCGTGTAAATATCATAGTATATGCCTAAATAATATAGCAAAAGAAAAACAATTCCTGACACTAACTGGTGCTGAGGTTGTTAAAATCTTTTAGTCACGGATGACTTATTTCTGCATTGGATACTTATCTGGAAAGAACATACTTCATAAAATAGTGCTACGTTACTATCATCGATTAGGCCTAGCATTCATTTATTGTACATATATTTAGTTAGAATTGTTTTATAGTAGGAGACAATCAAAGGTGCTGAAATGGACAAAATCTTAACCAAGTTCAGAGACGGCGGATATCGTGGTTCACAGACTCTGCATGTACAAATAACATATTTGTTAATACATCAATAATTATTTCAGATATCAACTAAATATTTGGTACATAAATGAATATGATATGAGGAGGACACCTGATTTTTTTCATAATTTTCCGATTAATATTTTAAGAAATAAAAATAGTCATAACAATATTAGCGCTTTCCTTTCGGGCGATAAACTGCGAAATGACAGTACCCCCCTTTAAGCCCGCACAAAAACCCAAATTCCCAGAAGTAAAATTGCCACCCACGTTTTTCTGTTTATTAACATGCCATTATAGATGGCATTTAAACAATAAAATCGCTTTTGGCACGCAATTCTCACGACATGACACGGTGAACCTGACTATCCTGCAAGCTGTGTGATCACCCCAGAGCCAACAGTCTTCAGCACTACTGCCTCGAGTGTCCCTCAGTCAGGGACATGCAGCCTCAGGGACAGCCCTTACTCGCTGTGTGCGACTTTCTCCTGCCGGACAGTAATTTGGATGTCGTATTAGTACGTCACCCACACTTTGGTTGGTGTTAATCTTTACCTTGCCATACAACAGCGTGCTCTGCGAGACACAAATGCACTGATAATTTGATGTACAGCATCTCTGTATGTATGACGGCGTGTCCTGTGTGTCACGTATTACTTATACATGTTAGGCAATATTTCGTACTCGGCCTGTTGCTCTTTGAGCGTAATAAATTGATAAAACAAAAGATATCTCTCTCTCTCTCTCTCTCTCTCTCTCTCTCTCTCTCTCTCTCTCTCTCTCTCTCTCTCTTCTCTCTCTCTCTCTCTCTCTCTCTCTCTCTCTCTCTCTCTCTCTCTCTCTCTCTCTCTCTCTCTCTCTCTCTCTCTCTCTCTCTCTCTCTCTCTCTCTCTCTCTCTCTCTCTCTCTCTCTCTCTCTCTCTCTCTCTCTCTCTCTCTAGCTACTTTCTTTTGTTTCTCCTTTTTTCCATCTCTGCTCTTTTATTCCTTTCTCTTTCATCCATTTCCATTTTCTTTCCTCTTTCTTTCCTCTATCTTCTTCTTTTTTCCTTTTTTCTCTCTCTCTCTCTCTCTCTCTCTCTCTCTCTCTCTCTCTCTCTCTCTCTCTCTCTCTCTCTCTCTCTCTCTCTCTCTCTCTCTCTCTCTCTCTCTCTCTCCTCTCTCTCTCTCTCTCTCTCTCTCTCTTTATATATACATATACATATATATATATATATATATATATATTATATATATATATATATATATATTATATATATATATATATATATATATATATATATCCTGGTGCGTCCTCTCCGTACGTGGTTCCGTTCGTGGTGGTGTTTATATTTCCTACCTTGTATGTTTGATTTCAATCTATCGTAATATTTCTGTGAATTCTAGTTATTAAAAAAAATACAAATGTTTTATAAAAATATATACATAATTTCAAGCAGCTTGTGAATGCTGAAATATTAGAGCGAGGGAAAGAGTGGGCTGGAGTGGAGAAGAACGTGCGGAATCAACGCAGACATTGAGCACCGCGGTCACAACTTGCCGCCTTCCTCAGTCTTTGCCAAGGTCTTTGCCGTAAGCCAGAATGAATCTTACTTTTGGCAAGGGTCGGGCCGCGCGGTATCATTTTAAACTGAGGAATCAAAATTAACTACGACACCGGTCTACATTCCTGTTTACATGCTACCTAACAGCCAATGGGCTGTAGTAGATACACATGTGGAGGAATTGTTGGAGAAAGGAGCTATTCAACACTCATGCTCACCATGGAACAGTCCTTTGTTCCTCGTCTCGAAAAAGAACTAAACTTTTCGGCCATTCATAGAGCTTCGGCGAGTGAATAAATTATCAGATGATGATAAGTATCCGTTACCAATCCTAAAACCTGATCAAGTTGTTAGGTCAGGGTAATAATGTTTTCAGTAGCTTGGACCTTTTGTCGGGGTACTGGCAGGTACCCATGCAGTGTTGCCAACCGTAGGGACATGTCCCTAAACGTAGGGACTTTTGACAATATTTTTACCCTGCGTTAGTCCCCCGGGGTATTTTGGCACCCAAAATGTTGGTAAATGCTCATAATTCCTAGCTGACAGCTTGATTATTTTTCTTCGTCCCAGTACTCTCCTGACTCGGTGAGGGGAGGGAGCACGTGGTGTGGCGTAGTCGTGGTTCAGCTGTAGTGGGTGATAGAGGTTATTCTTACCTGCCTGGGGTGTCCAAACACCCCACCAGACTAACGAAGGTTATACATTCACGACTTATACAAAAAATTCTTTTCAATTCAATGAAATTCTGTAGATTAAGATTAATATCCAGAATATATATCAGTAGCCTACTACTACTACTATTATTGGGGAGGTGGTAGCGGAGTGGTTAGCGTCTCCGACTGGCGTTCTCGGTGACCCGAGTTCGATCCCCGAAGAAAACCAAAACCTTTCTGCACCGTCGAGTGGCCTAAGAACACCTACATGCCCTGCCCATCAACTCTACCTTCGATTGCGAGTGCATCAGAGGACACGGGGGCGGCATGAGCCTCTAATCACAGGCGTCACTATAAGAATCCTGCCTGCGCCACCACGGGCGAGGGCCAACCATCAGAGCCCTCAAGTGAACCTCCAGAGCCTACCATCCGAGCCCTGGGTCGCCACTGCCTACCGGCGCTATAGGCACAAACAAGTGCTTGTGGGCCCTTCGGACCCATGTATTGATGTTTGTAGTACACACACACTCACACACGCACACAAACGGACACGCACGCACGCACACACACATGCACACACACACGCACACACACACGCATGCATGCTTGCATGCTTGCACACACACACACACACACGCAAACAAACGGTAAGTACATGAGTCTACGGAGTAAATGACATGCGGCAAGACGTTACCGGAGAGTTTATTCCTGTCATCTAATACTCCTAAGTGTTTTTAGGCCCAAACCCCCTTCAAATTATTCAATCAACATTGGATCAAGCCGCTTACCGCCTACGATTTATTTGCGATTTTTGGAGCCTACTCCATAAAAATTGAATTTACCGTTTCGGCTACCCAAAACAGACAGCACCAGACAGATAGATAGATAGATGGGATACATTTATTGACCACAGCATACATATTACTGTATAAAATACCTAACATTATACGTAATATCAATTTGGGCAACAGTATAAATATATGGAATAATTCGCCTAAACTGTAGTCCAAAAAAACTTTACATACAAGTATATTTATATTACTGAGAGGTAGCTCAACTGAAATTATACAAAAATTCATCTAAAAAATTAATACACTGAAAAACACTAATAAGACAAAAGTGAAAAATAATAAGTCAAAAAAAGGAAAGTAAGAACACGTTACTAAAAAGGTAAACACCAAGGAAAAAAAAACATTAAAAGTGATACCAGAAAGATTATCAAAATTCTAAAAAGATGAATGTTAAGTGTAAAAATTGCTAAACAAAACCCCCCGATACATCACGGAGAAAAACGTAAAATGCAGAAAACTAACCTTTTTTAATAGTTAAAACAAAATGTTAGGAGTAAAATACTATAGAAACTCAAATATGGAGTAAAAAAAAAATAGCCTAAAATACCAAGACAAATGACACAAACATATGGACATAACACAACATGGAAACATTAATAAAACAGCACAGCAACATATCCTGATCTTCGCTTCTTACATATAAAGTCTGAGGATATCGTGAATCACTTTACAGGTTGTATCATGGAGTATCTGCAGTAAAAAGTTCCTCTAACTTGTTAAGGCCAAACGCTTGTCTAACATTATAAGAAAATGGAATCCTCAAACTACATGTCTCTCTGTCTGCACGTCCCCCACAACGCAAGCCGCTCCTCGACGGGGAGGCGACCACGCCCTCGTCTATTCCAGCGTCCTGTTTCGATACCAGACTGTGTCCCGACACCCGAAAAACGAGTAAAGGATATTCTATGGCGGTCGTTAACAGTATTGCGTTTGGTGTATATATTGTGAACATTAAGGTCGGGATTGATGTTTTGTACACTATCCCTTTTGATGCTTTTGACTGGATAAGGGAAATAAAACCCACACTTTGCATTAGAGTATTCACATCAGGGATCTCATTATCCATAAAGCTACGTATTCTCCTTCCACTAGGGTCCTGGCACCCAAAACTGTTGAGTTTGGGAACATTAGAGGATCATCCGTGAGATCAGATCTTTCGGATCTCATTTTAAAAAAGAATTGTGTTGTTTCAGTTGAATCTATCAGGTAATGTTGGTACCCCTATCTCAGCGTAGCAGACATTGTTTGGGGTTGATTTGCTTACTCCCAAAAGCTGTTTTAGGGCCCAATTGTATAATTTGATAACGGGTTAAGATCAGCTTCCACCCATGACTCGCAGCCATACAAAAGTGAGGCATCAATGCTGCGTCGAAAACTTGTCGTTTCACTATGAATGGCACATCGTTGTTTTTATTAACAAATGACACACATTTTAAAAAATGGCACAACTTATTCTTAGCATGCACTTTTACTGCGGTTGACACCGAGCCGTCGCTGGTGAAGGGGGATCCCAGGGTACAGTAAGTGGAGCAAGGCTCAATAACAAGTTCACCTGCAGAGGCTCGGAGGGCACCGACCGTCCCATTAATCACAAAAAAAAAAATGTTTTAGACTGATTAATAAAACCCTTCCATACTCTCACAGAAAGACAGTAAGATTTCTCAAACCTTTTGTATCAAAGTTTCGCGACTTGTAGATAACACAAACCTGTATCGTCCATCATGACCAATATGTGAAGCCATTGAATAAAACCTTCTGCTGTACATGCCTTTATCATTCTAATAAGTTCATTTACAAATACTATGAATATAAAGGCAGGACGTGGGTGAGCCCCGCCTGACCCCAAGTGTGGCCGTCATGACCGCTGCGCCTATCACGGACTCTGTGACCTTGTGCATGGCCATCAAGGCTGACAACAAAAACCTACCACATCCTAAAAAAGCTTCAGGATAATAAATATTTTGTTCCGCGGGGGCCAGTCGTATGCTTTACAAATCAATAAAAGTTACGAAAAACTTCAACTTCTTTCGGCGCGCCATATCGGGAAGCAGCCTCAAAGTGACAATGTGCTCTATACAGCACGTTCGCTCTGAGCACCGGCCTGCTCACGAAAAGGGCGGTACCACTGATTCATTCTGAAGCAAAGGGAAACTATCAAATAGCTTGACTAGACAATTAATTACGCTAATACCTCGTAGTTGTTTGCCCCCGATTGTTCCCCCTCTTAAAAATAGTAAAAACCCTTTGCCCTAATCCCCGAACAGGATAGACCCAGACATAAAAATCACATTGTATAGTGTAGTAAGGGTTAAAAACCATTGCACGGGTAACAATGTCAACACGCCAGGAGAAAACCCATCTGTCCCGCAGGCTTTATCAACCTTCATTTTCTTAATCTGATATTCAACTTCGTTGGGTGCGATGGGGTCATCCAATACAGGTATATACACATCATACTCACTTCCTGGGTCGAGTAACAAGGCCAGGTGGGTTTAACATACTTTTTAAAATGAGCTCCCAAAATCTTCATCACTTGGTTGGGCTCCTCTATCATGCATGGATGTATTTTTAATCACCTCTCAACTGATGGCCTTCCAACCCTGGCATCATCCTTTTCCTTCAAAAACCTCTCCCATCTCCCCAAGTTAATATCATCTTGGTTTGCTCTCACTCTGCACTCGTCCTCCCTGCACACTCATATAAAGCATCATATATCATCTTGGTGGAGACATTAATATCTCTTCTATATTTGGGAATATTCACCTGTGCAGTGTTTTAAGCAAACATCTGCCTATCTATATTAACAAATCTGTTAGGCTTTCTAATCAGGCGCTCCTTGTTGTATTGCCATACCGCGTGCGTGATCCCCCAAAGATGCTGCTCTGACTAGCAAACTATCCAACTATGACTAGACTATAGCAAGTCTACCCTTGTGCTGACACAGATACATGATTGGAGCATGATCTGAAGGGAGATCAGCGCGCTGTATAACAGAAAAATCACTGAGATGCTGAAGCATGCATGAAGATGCAACAATGTGTCGATTCGGACAAACCCCTGCGTCACGCTTCCTGAAGTTTTCTTTCCAATAAAGTGCCTTATCACTATCTTTAGGTTTTTTCACACTATGAGATTATTGTCCATACATATGGTTGATAAGAACTCTGCATTGTCATTAGGCACATTGACACAATCTTCAATATCGGGGTATGATATGTTAATACCTGGCATCTCACAAAAGGTCGCTAACTCTCAGACAGAGACACGGCTACTCCTATAGTATATTAGATGTAAAAAAAAAAAAAAAAAACTACTACTAGGATAGACCTTTTTTGGGCAGTATGTTTGGTTTTCGTGAGAACCTTACATTAGTATCATACATACCAAAGAGTAAGGCTCACACCAAGAATAAAAATGTTGTACTCATGAGTAGCATGCACCATGATGACAAAATAGACCCAGCTACTGGTGATCCCAAGAAGCCTGAAATCATCACATTCTACAATACAGCCAAAGGAGGGGTTGATGTGGTGGACATGATTGCAGATAAGCATGACGCTTCCAGAAGCAGCCGTCGTTGGCCCTAACTGTGTTCTTTGCTCTCCTGAACATCTCCACTGTAAATCCGTATGTCCTATATGCTCACAACACACAGAATAAGCTGAAGCACCGCAAATTCATCATGAATGTATGTCTGGTGCTTGTAGATGTAGAGGATAGTCTGAAGAGGAGACTCCAGAACGTGCACCTACACAAAAGTCTCAGAGCAGGAATTGAAAGACTGTTGCCCGCAGGTGTTGGATCTTCAATAACCGCCCAGCCACAGTCATCACAAGGGACAAAGAGATGTGCACTTTGTGCCAGGTCAAAGGATCGAAAGGTGAAAACAGTATGTAGTACTTGCGGTAAACATGTTTGCAGAGATCACAGTAAGGTGAGTGTGTGTTTATTTAAGATATTTGGCAAAACCTTGTTTCTCATGCATGGCTTTGTAATGAGCTCACATATATTTTTCTAGCCATTTCATTTTCGTTGGAACATTTTGTGGTTACTTTTAATGAGTAATACAATTATCTAGTATTGTATTGGTGTGCTGTACCTAAAATATACAATTATGATTATGTAACAAATTTATGTTAATTTTCATTTCAATGATTAATTATATCTTTAGTTCAATTTAAAATTTATATCAAATTGTGACAAATATGTTTTTATGTAATTTTTTTCATATTGATTATCATCATCCTAATAAAAAAAACATAAAATGGACTATCATGTGAGTGTTTTCGAAATAAATGTGATTTGAATCCATATGTTGCATTTTGTTCACTAATTTTCTAATTCATTGTACAGTATTATTTTAAATTAATAAACACCAGCTACAAGGCATTCAATCTGTTCATCAGTGACGGCAGAGATATCTTGAAGCAGCAGTATGAATATATTTTACATAATAGTAACATCAAATATATTTTTGTATTGGGGTGTTCAAACACCCCACCAGACCAAGCATGTTTGAATAACCCAACAGACTAACGCAGGGTTAAGGGCGTAGGGACGTAGGGACGCCCAGGCAAAATTCTTAAGAACGTAGGGATTTTTGACAATCATCAACAATTATTATATGAAAATTAGGAAAAAATTAACAAATAAATATATATAAAAATAAATAGAACAAAATGGTTTACGTTATACAATGATAAGGTCTCTCCACTTTTTCCTTTTCTTCGATGAGAAAGAAAGAAAACCTGCTGATGCACGTGTCTCAGACTCGTATTTAGGGAGCCATATTTATTTAGACGTATTTAGGGATAAATCAGCTTACACATCAGACCATCAGCTGTTTTAATCGTTTGTGGGGATCAGTCACTCTACCTCCGTAGTTTGACTTCAGAAAATACTAGACAATGGAAAAGACTGGTGCAAGTAAACCTAAAAAATCTAGAAAGAAAAGAGAACTCTCAAAGGAAGACAAGTCTCCCCCAAGAAAACAACGCTTCTAACAACAAGATCTAAATTACTGAAAGTAAGTAAATTACCGTGTTTATATATCAACTTCATGTTCATGGAAACACCTTGTCTCCGTGCAATTATAATACAATATAGAATGATGAGCAGGTTGTGTGTACACCATTTCGCTATTTCCTTCATACTACAATATTGCACAATAATGAATAGGGTGTACACCTTTATTACCATTTCCTTCACTGTATATTATATTCACATGGTACTATAGTAAGTGAAGAATATAAGGCAAGGGCAATGTCTAACTCGTTATATAATATACATTTTCTGATCATCATTAATATGGTCTCTAAAGTTGCACTCTATAAAAAACGTGTTATGTGCATTTCTTGTTTTAAAATTTTGTTTATTTCATGTCAGGACAGGCGTGGGGATATTGACATTGTACGCAGGGACACGTAGGGACTTTTCATGGTTTCTGCATGACTGATATAGGTTTGTTTATTACACATTGCCTATTATACGGCTTTCTAGGCACTACGAGGTATTTTGTATGAATGTCTTTGGTAGTGAAGCTCTGTAGTCCTCTCTTTTCTTTCTACACACCCTTCTGTATCATATTTTAACTGGTAACTTCAATTATAATTGCCTTTGCAAGTTATTAAATAAATTGCAAATTATAATAATCTTTGCAATTGGCACACTTATTTGGTGAATGATAATTATCATTCACCAAATAAGTGTGCCAATTGCAAAGAATCCCTGGTAGAAAAATCAATCGATCCATTTCGGCACCTGTTAAACCTCGATAGCCATATATTGTTCAACTGCAAATACCTGACAATGACATGGGATTTAGAAAAAAGAAAAAAATTTGAATCATGCAGAATGTTAGTCTATTAAATGACGAATATATTGGCTGCATCTATTTTTGAATATACGTCGAATATAAATGATTAAAGTCATCAAAATTAAGTCAGCATATTCTAGACAGTTCCTAAATTTGATAAATCATTCCTCTAAAAGCACAAAACCCATAAAGATTACATAGGACAGAGTTTATATGCCTCCAACCTAAATGTTTCATCTAAGGATTCACTGTAACCCTAAATTTTACTTTGCTTGTGCAAATAGATAATTATGAGACGTCTGCTGCTCCAGTCTGTGAACAAAATACGTTTTGTGTTTGCTTAGGGAGCTCATGAAATTCGGAATTCACGCCTTGTCTCATTAAGAACATAAGAACATAAGAATATAAGGAAGCTACAAGAGGCCCCGAGGCCTACAC
>JACEEZ010017989.1:42500-45000 GCA_016584305.1 Chionoecetes opilio
GAATAAACTAACAAAACCAGTCTGATTAGCTTCATTGTCAGTGAAGGAGGAAGCCAGTGTACAGGGAAGAAACACATGAGAAGATTCTGTATACAACTGTAGATGACAAATGCTACAAAATTACATCACGGGGCAGTGAAGAGGTACCAGATCTCCAGTGCCAGCAGGAAGAAGCAGATGGGCGCCTACTTTTCCATGCTGTCCATGCTGCTAGACAGGGCTACCAGGCTGTTGTGATATGCGCAGAGGATACAGATGTCTTTATCATGTGTTTGGCATTCCATGACAAGATAGGGGCCCCGTTATTCCAGAAATGTGGAACTAGAACCAGAACTAGATTAGTGACATCGGGAAAGTCGCTGCCACTATCGGCATAGATGTCTGCAGAGGCTCTTATTGGTATACATGCATACATGGATGTGACACTACCAGTGCTTTCGCAGGTAAAGGGAAGGCAAGTGCTCTAAAATTCGTGACCAACAACAGGGAAATCAGAAACACATTTACACAGTTGGGCCAGAATGGGACCTCTCCTCAGAACTGATGGACAAACTAGAGTGTTTCACATGTCTCCTCTATGTCCCCAAAGCAGCATTCACTAAGGTCAAAATTCTCAGGTACCACTTGTTCTGTGTTAAGAAAGGTGAGATAGAGAGTCATCAGCTTCCACCTGCAGGGACTGCTTAGTCAAACATGCCAAAGGGCAAACTACCAGGCTGGAATATGGAGAAGATGTCTTGAGCAAGACCCAGGTGTACCAAGTCCCATTGGCAGAGGTTGGAAAATTGACATGGATGTAGCTGAGGAATTAATGGTAGTGGATTGGATGGATGGTCGGCCAGCACCTGAGGCTATCTTGGCCCTACTGGCCTGCAAATGTTCAAGGATGTGTACACTGCCAAAGTGTGTCTGTCTGGCAAAAGGCTGAATAGTGCACTGATATGTGCAAACTGTCAGACTGCGAGAATCGTTCATCAGATGATGAGGAGAGCACGGACGAAGACGACGATGTTGATGATTAATTTCATAAAAGGTGTGTTCAATGTTTTAGGTAATTAGCGTAGTTATGTACATATATACATATATACATATGTACATACATGTATATAAATATTATCCGATTGAATTGGTATATGTATTTAAAAGCGGATTCTAAATACATTTGGAAAAAAGGGAGATAACTCATATAAAAGCTGCCACCCCCACAATGCTATCACATGTTTTCTAACTCTAGGCATTTATACCTTCTCAAAAAACACTCTTAGCATTCTCGCCCTAATTTGATACCGGTGAGCAAAATTTCGGACCGGGGCTGACTGACGACTATAATATATATATATATATAATATATATATATATATATATATTATATATATAAAATATTTAAAATATATATAATATAATATATGTATTATATATATATATATATATATATATATATATATATTTTATATATATATAGTATATATATATTTTATATATATATATATATATATATATATATATATTAGGGGGTCAAAAAACATAGTGTAAATAAAAATGTTGTGTAATATAGCGGGCATGATGTCGATCTTGTTTCACTTCCTGTTAAACATGTCCATGCAAATTTTCGTGCCGATCGGACTATGTTTGCAATTCCACCCTAAAGTTTACTCTTTTTTCTTCCCCCAGGTGCATGATGACTTGTTCAAGGGAGCGTGCATGGTGGCTTATTGGGCACCCTGAATGTGAGATAACACGTGCCAGGCTGCCCTCTAAAGGGCAGGTGCTCCGCAAGTTTTACTTCCATCACGAAATCGAGAAGAAGACCAAATCCGTGGCCGCCAAGGAGGTGATAGAGGCAGTCCTCTTGATCTGGGGGAGGCCCGGGATCCCGACCTCCGCTCTCCGAACCACCAAGGAGAAGCTCCTCAGCCTGGTGGCCAAGTACGAGTCCCTCCAAAAACATCGGAAACGGGCATCCGAGACCGCCCGGATGAAAGAGAAAATGTTCAAGGGGGATGTGGAGGACCTCTCCGACGTGGGGAGCAGTGATGCCCTCGATCAGATGACCGTGGAGGAGGACAAAGCCTTTCTTCGCAACCAGCGGGAGGACCGAGCGACCTCGTCCATGGCGGGCTTAGACTGCGTCACAGTTGAGGCCCAAGAGAGGAAGAAGGAGAGGGAGCGGGCAGAAGAGATGAGGAAGGAGCGCTCGAAGAAGGAGAAGGAAGCCCTGACCTCCGTCGTACTGTCTGACCGCCTGACCTCGTCTTCGTCCTCCGCCGCCGGGGAAACAGACGACAGCGATGTAGACTTCACCGGTCCCAGTCACCCGAAACAGAGTAAAGTCGAGGGAGCAAAATCCACTGCCTTGCTCTCTGCGGATATCACCTCCACCTTGGATCGGTTCAAGGTCTCGGACCGGGTGGCGATGGGAACGATGGGAGCCTTTGCAACGGCATCCGGACAGGACCTGGGGAGTCTCTCCTTGTCTCGCAGCACCATCCGACGCCACATA
>JACEEZ010017989.1:50000-52964 GCA_016584305.1 Chionoecetes opilio
GAGATCTCGGAAAGTTTTAAATACCTTGGTAGCGGAGTCCATAATGACGGCGGGTCACGTCAAGAAGTCTTACGGCGGATTGGCATAGCCCACGGTGTTATGGACTCGCTCAGCGTGAGTATTTGGCGTTGTCGGTACCTGTGCAGGAGGACAAAGATCCGGATCTTCAAATCGCTTGTGATCCCTGTCTTACTCTATGGTTGTGAGACATGGACACTAAATAGTGACTTGAAGAGACGAATCAATGCCTTCGGTAATAAATGTCTTCGCAGATTCATGGGGTATCGCTGGGATGTTTACGTGTCAAAAAAGCGATTGCACCGTGAGACTGAATCGAGGCCTATTACCTGCATAGTCCGTCAGCGCCAACTTCGGCTATATGGGCATGTGGCACGCTACCCTGAAACCGATCCTTCCCATCGGGTTGTATCTGTAAGAGACAATCCGGCGTGGAGGAGGCCAAGGGGCGCCCACAAGGCTCGTAGCTGGGGCAAGTTGATGTTTCTTGTCGAGAGCTGCTTGGTACGGGAAAGGAGCCTGCACGGGAAGTCGCGCGTGGTGACCCCCGGGAATGGCGTCGTAGGGTGGGCGAGGCGACGCGCCCCCGGCGTAGCCCCCAATGATTGATTGATTGATATATTATATATAATATAATAATATTATATATATATATATATATATACTATATATATGATATAGATTATATATAATGATATATTAGATATATATATATATATTAATATATATATATGTATATAGATATCATTATATATATATATATATATATATATATATATATATATATATATATATATATTATATATATAATATATATATATATATATACTAATATATATATATATAAATATTATATATATATATATATATCATATATATATATTATTATATATATATATATATATATTATATATATATATATATGTATATTTTGATACGCCGTATAACAAAAAATCTTTTCCTCAACTTTGGCATGCCAATTTCCTATGTAAATTGGAATTCTAAGACGATTTTACCTACTTCCATTTTTGCATTTGAGCAATTCTTACTATGCAAAATCGCACTTTAAGCTATGTTTGTTGCATAAAAATATAAAAGTCCATTTTGCATAACAAGAAGTGCTCAAACCAAAAGTTGAAGCGGACAAACCACCCTTAAAAGTCAATTTTACATAAGAAAACACCCCTGCCAAATTCGAAATAATCTATATTTCACTTTTCATTGGACCTACGGCGTACCCTAAATTGCTCCTGTCCGCACGTAGAAGGTCACAGCTGTTTGGACCTTCTTGGGCTGCGACCTCATCACTCTGAGCTGCGTGAGGATGTGCTTGGGGCCGTCCTCTAGTCTGTGGTGAACCTGATGTCGTAGTAGAGTTTGAAGTACACCTGCAGGCAGTTACTTGACTAGGATTTCCAGGGTGTTCAGTTCTTTGCCAGTCAGTCCATGCTTTTGGTCCACATGTACACGAGCGATTTGGGGCTGGGGTGAGCCATCTGGAGTGGGACACCTTGCCACACTTGATCTCTGCAGCTCGGACTGGAGAACGCCCCGCTTCACAGCCTGGCCCAGCTGGTAGGAGACCTGTGGTCAGTGGACATTTTGACCAGGATATACTCCGGTATCTCCGTGAGATCTCACCGCCGGGCACCCCTTTTGAACTCTGCGTTGTACTGCATCTCATTCACGCTGGACAGCAGACTGCACACTGTACTCGTGAAGCATTTTGTGTCAGATGAGGTAGGCCCGTCGATGCTGGTGATAAGGTGGCGCAGGGGCAACTCGTTTGTGTGCAATAAGCATATACTCCAGAAGAGCTTGCGTCCCCCGCATCTTCTCCAAATGGGCGTGAGTACCCCCCTTCCCCCCGTGTTGCCCTAGTTGAGTCACCTTGCAGTACGATCAGTGAGTCGGTGGAGTCCCTAGTCACCAGCAGATCATAGAGAGCCGAGCCACCTTGAACGCAGGCTTCTCAGGTGGCACCGGGTCCTCTGGACAAAGTGCAAAGGTATCTTCCAGATGGCCCCTCTGTCCCCTGACACATGCTCCTCCCTGATCAACCTTGGGTGCAGTTTCCCATAGCTGTCGGGCACCATCGCCTGGTCTTGTCCTTCCTCCATCGTAAACCCAATCCAACTATTTTGGTACCCTGGCTAGGGTACGCCGTATGACAAAAATTATTTTTTTCAACTTTTGGGATGCCAATTTCCTATTTTAAATAGAATTCTAAGACCCATTTTAAACTGGTTCCATTTTTGCATTTGAGCAATTCTTACTATGCAAAATCGTACTTTAAGCTATGTTTTGCATATAAATATAAAAGTCCCTTTTTGCATAGCAAGTGCTCAAACCAAAAGGTTGAAGAGGACAACCACCCTTAAAATTTCAATTTTACATAAGAAAAACACCCTGCCAAATTCGAAATAATCTATATTTCACTTTTCATTGGACTACGGCGTACCCTAATATTAATAAAACATATATATAATATATATATATAGTTGATTTTCTTGTTAGATTCATCATGATGTTCAGGGTGACAGAGACACTCGGTATACTTGGGTTGTTTAGCAACGTTTCGCCAAGGACTTGGCATCATCAGGCTAAAAATAGTTAAAATTTTAATATATGTAAAGCTAAAAAGCGAACATCTAAAAAAATAAAATTTTAAAAAAATAAAATATTCCTATATTTTCTAAAATTACTAACTAATAAATAAAATAAATTTGTACTTAACGGGGCCTTGGTGTGTATGCTGTCGAGTTGGTAGAGGACTGAATGAACACTAGTTTTGTGGGTGACATTTCAGCTTGTGTGGGGCGATATCGGGCTCTCCCGGTCGATCGCCCACACAAGCTGAAATGTCACCCACAAAACTAGTGTTCATTCAGTCCCCCTACCCAACTCAGACAGCATACCCCCAAGGTCCCGTTAAGTACAAAAATT
>JACEEZ010017993.1:0-29414 GCA_016584305.1 Chionoecetes opilio
TTTCCAATTTTTTCCACTATTGCTTCCCCCTTTACTTTTCCCTTTAATATCTTTCTGCCTAACCCCATAGGATGACTAACTCAAATCTTCTGTAATACTCCTTTGAGTCTGTCATCTACAAGGAAGGTTCTAGCCTTGCCCCCCGGCGCTCTGAAAATTTCTATTACATTAGGCTCATCCCCCTCCACAGTCTGAGGGATCTGGCTATGTCCTACTAACGCTACTCTATACAGGGATATGACACTGTGTACTGGCATTTGGCAAAAATAATTAACTAACAAGGATTAGTTGGCTCGTGGGTAAGGGGAAAACCATCGAAGGGATCCAAACGCTTTGTCACCATTAGGGTAGTGGTCATTTTGACCAAATCTAAAACCGTGTCACCATTATGTAGTGGTCATTTTGACCATCTACACCGTTGTCACCTTTATGTAGTGGTCATTTTGACCATCTACATTAAGTGGGAAAAAATATGAATGAACAAAAAATAAAAGATTTAAGAAAATATGTAAGTAGGGTTTGGAAACTGAATGACAACGCGTTAATAATTTTAATTATAATATTTTTAAAACTTTTTACTGTCTCACTTGGTAATTATTATACATTCACAAGTTATCTTAATACAGGGAACCTCGTTTATCCGGCCCCCTCGGGGGGGAGCGCCATGCCGGATAACTCATTTTGCCGTTGTTTTGAGAGTTACTCTTATGGAATCCCCCAAATCTTTTTTTTTTTTTTTTTTTTTTTTTTTTTTTTTTTTTTTTTTTTTTTCCCATCACAAGGAAACGGGCCCCCAAGGGCACCAACAAAATGGGAACACAAAGCCCGTTTAGTTGGCAGTCCCTATAAAGAAGACAGTCAGAAATAAAATAAAAAAGTGGGGTAAAGGCCCAATTTAGTCGGGGGGTGTCTTGTTACTTTATTTTGAAAGATTTAAGTCATAGGAAAGTGGAAAATAGAAACAGGAAGAGAGTTCCAGAGTTTATCAGGGGGGGGAAAAAAAAAAAAAAAAAAAAAAAAAAAAAAAAAAAAGCCTGGGTCGATTAGTCCCGTTTTTTTAAAGCGTTAAACGAGGTTCTCCTTATACTGATAAACCAGTCTATATGATAGTCCATAGACCACTATATCTCTTGTCAGGTGCCGCAGGCCCCTATGCAGCCCCGCAATTTCAAAACATTTTTCGTGTGAACAGTCCAGAGATATAGTGGTCTATGGCACAACAAATTTCAAGTAGAGGGGGGGACGGTAATCCAGAGATTTTGGGACCAATGTCCTCATACGCATAAGTGATGATCAGCAACAATAGAGGATGACACCAGTTGAAATGGGAGGACATAGTATGTGAGAGAAAGGGGCGCCAGAAGAACGAGGGGGTTACAGCGTGAAAGGGGACGGGAAAATAAATGGAGACTCACCTGTCGCGGCCATCACCATAATTTTCACTTGGGCGGTACCAGATCAATAAACTAAACTAATTACAACTCTTTTTTTGTAAGTAACCAAATTTGCGACCATTTTTGACTTTTCCAATTTTTTTTTTAATTTAACCATATCTCCACTTATTTAGTGAATTTCCATTCCAGGAGGGCATCAGAGATAGATAGATAGATGGCCACTGCAGATAGTGTGCCAGTACCATTATAGAAGGGTCAGGAACCAGCAGGCACCAAGAATATTATCATTATTTGTTTACATTTACATGCAGTACAGTGCAAGACAGGGAAGCTGGCGGTGTCTTGCATCCGTCACGCTCCTTGATAATTTAGTTTAATTCCCTTATGGCGCTTCCTAGGGGGAAATAATTGAAAAAAAAGGTGTCTGACAACTCACTCACGGCCTTGACTTCCTGCTTGCAGTTCAACTCATTAGTCTTTAATGGTCAGGGGACCAGGACATTTTGCTTCCTAGCGTCACTCCCGGTTTCAATTTACCAAAACGTCACCAAAACATTTTGGGAAAGGTTTTTGCTCAGTTGGATATGTGGTCTGAGCCACAGTTGACTGCAGACCAGATCACCCGTATTCACACCTTATATAAGATCAGTTTTAGTTTAAAAAAAAAATTGTGAGGGGAACTGTGTTAGCTCAACAAACGGTTGAGCGTGGCTTACTGTACAGTGTACTGTACAAGTACACTGATACAAGTCCCCAGTCCAGATCACAGGAGGAGAGGAGCAGGAGAAGGACGAGCAGGAGGAGGAGGACAAGCAGGAGAAGGAGGAGCAGGAGAGGAGGAACAAGAGAAGAAGGTGCAGGAGGAATAGGAGAAAGAAGGGGCAGGAGGAGGAGGAGAAGGACGAACAGGAGGAGTAGGAGCAGGAGAAGGAGGAGAGGAGAGCAGGAGCAAAAGGGGACGAGCAGGAGAAGGACGAGCAGGAGAAGGACGAGCAGGAGGAGGACGAGCAAGAGAAGGACGAGCAGGAGGAATCAGGAGTAGAAGGACGAGCAGGAGCAGGAGGAGCAGGAGGAGCAGGAGGAGAAGGACGAGCAGGAGGAGCAGCAGGAGAAGGAACGAGCAGGAGGAGGAGGAGCAGGAGCAGGAGGAGCAGAAGGTGGTGGTGGTCATGGGGGTGATAGAAGTGAAGAAAGTGGGGAAACAGGAAGAGGTAGGAGTTAGGATGAGGAGCAAGAGAAGAAAAAGAAGAAGGTGGTGGTGGTGGTGGTGGTGCGGGAAAAAAAGGAAGGAAGAGGTAGGATTTAGCAGCAGCTTGGAGTTAGAAGAATAGAACCTAAAAAGGGTTCCATTCTTCATAACTCCAAGCTGCTGCTAACTCCTACTCTTCCTATCACTGCGTTCCTTATTTGGCTTTGTTCAATCGGTGTTTTTAAGACATCCTTAATATTGCCACCCTACCTGTTTTGCGTGCACCTTCATCTGTATATCAGACTCAGGGTCATGAAGCAAAAGGGGAATCACAATGAAACTGAAGACCTTCACGCCGCCATCAATGGCAGGACCCAGCACCACCAAGGCCCCCAAGGCGGTCCCCAAAGGGGACGCTGCCCCGCCCCTCCGCCCCCGAGCTGCTGCTGCGGCCACGCGGCGCTGTGATAACCTTCCCACAGCGACGTGGGGACCCGCCCGCCACCCTCCTTATGGGGTCCGACAAGCATGAGAACGACCACCTCCTGGCGGGAGGGGGACGGAGCGCCTCGTGTTCTTTTATGTGGACGCCTGCCCTCGGCCCACGTGTACCTCCAGCTGGAGCCCGGCCAGGCCCTGCGCGACGTGCCCCGCGTCCTTCTGAAACGACGCGGCACAGCTGTGCAAGGCCAACAGTTGCCAAGGGCAACAAGCTGGCCAACGTGGGGGGTGGTGTACACGCTGGGGTCGAACCCGAGCAAGACCCGCCACATGAAGGCCGGCGAGGTGGGCTTCGTCTGCGCCAAGGAGGTGCGCAAGATCCTCGTCAACCGGCGGGACGACAGGGTCATGGACCGCCTCAATAACACCAAGAGGAAGGTCCTCTCACAGCAAGTCGGAGCAGGAGAAAACAGCAGCAGGCCAAGGAGAGGCAGCAGCAGAAGACCGAGGATAAGTTGAAAAAAAGAAAGCAGAAGCAGGAGCAGCAAGGATAGGAGCAGCAGGACGAGGCGCTGCCCCCGAAGAGTCTCTTGACCCCGCAGGGGCATCAAGGTGCAGCAGCATCCCCCCGCCACTTCACCGCTGGGAAGCTGCGACGTAGGCGGCGAGAGCGGCGGGGAGGAGGATAGCTCAGAATTAGAGTGTGATGAAGAGAAGGGAAAACAAAGGGGGAGGACAGCAGTGCCGGAGACAGAGACAACGTGCGGCTTCCCGGTGAGCGCAGAGAAGAAAAAGCGTGCTGCAGGGCTGCCGCGCCACGGTGGAGCGACGCTTTGACGTGCGCGTGCAGCTCCCACGCAAGGGCGAGGGGCCGAGGAATTGGCCCCATCACGGGGGCAACCCCAGGACGTGACTTACGCCCTTGCCCGAGCTCAAGAAGCTGCTGTTTCTGAGAAGCAGAAGGCAGCGGCCGTGCCTCAGGACAACAAGGGCGGCAAGGGCAGAGAGGCCAAGGGAGCCAGCACCAAGGGCTCCTCCAAACAGAAGAGAAAGGAGTGAAGACCCAGGCCCCCGACGCCGAACTCCCATCAGGAGTGAGCAGATTCTAAACATCTGCCGAATGACACCGCTAAGTGGCAAAAAATAAAAATAAAATTTAAATAAAAAAATAAAAATAAAAAAAAATAAAAAAAATAAAAATAAAAAAAAAAAAAAATAAAAATAAATACAATAAAAAAAAAAAAATACAATAAAAATAAAAAAAAAAAACTATAAAAAAAAAATACAATAAAAAAATAAAAATAAAATACAATAAAAAAATAAAAATAAATCTGGAAAAATACAATAAAAAAAAAGAATGAGAGAGGGAGTGGCAAATGCCTGGCAGTGAAGAGGCAGCCTCACGTCATTACTACTACAGGACAACATTGTTTACAGTTTCATGAGTTGTGTTTGTATTCTTGAATGGTTTTGCGTGGCGAACCTGGTGATGCGTGTGGGACCCAGCGCGTCACGGCGATGGCTGTGTTCTGCATCACTACCTGGGTTCTAAACCTACAAGTTATAATGTGTGTTCTGTGCCAGCCAGAATGTGAGGGAAGCAACTTTGAAGTGTTCATTATTATATATGTCATTTTCTTTTTTGTCACTATAATATAAATAAACCCACCCATCCATTATTCTTTCCCTTCCTGCCTGGCTCCCCCAACACACTCCCCCAGCGTCCCTTCTCTGCCAGTGTTCCTTCCTCCCCACCTTTATCCACTATCACCTGTTTTTCCCTTTTTCTCACCACAACGTTACCAAAACTGCTCCTATTTCTTCTTGATCACCTTCTATATTTCTCCTTGACTTTTTTTGGTTTTCCTTCCCCCTTCAATTCCGTTTTCATGATATAATAATAATAATAATAATAATAATAATAATAATAATAATATAATAATAATAAACTAATAACAATAATAATAATAATAATAATAGTAATAGTAATAATACTAATAATGATACTAATACTAATAATACTAATAATAATAAATAATGATAATAATAATACTACTACTAATAATAATACTAAAAATACTAATATACGGAGAACCTCGTTTATCCCGGCACCCTCGGGGGGAAACGCATGCCCGGGTAACTCATTTTGCCGTTGTTTTAAGAGTTACTCTTATGGAATCGCCCCAAAAACCCTTTTTTTTTTTTTTTTTTTTTTTTTTTTTTTTTTTTTTTTCATCGCAAGGAACCAGCCAAGGGCACAACAAAAATGGGAAACACAAAGCCGCTTAGTTGGCGGGTCCCTATAAAGAAGACATCCGAGAATAAAAATAAAAAAGGGGTGAGCCAATTTAGTTCGGGAGGTGTCTTGTTACTTCTTTTGAAAGATTAAGCATGGTGGAAAATAGAAACAGGAGGGGTTTTCCAGAGTTTATCAGTGGGAAAAAAAAAAAAAAAAAAAAAAAAAAAAAAGCTGGTCATTAGTGCCGTTGTTTTGAGGCTGCAGTTGTTTGAATGCGGTTAAATGAGTTTCTTCCTGTAAAGATTTTAAAACAGTTTCTTTGAAAATTGAATGCACAAAATTATGGAGTTACAGCAGTTGAAAGAAAAATAAGCAAAAAAAAAGTTTATACACTCTTTTACTTTCCTTCAATTATTTTAATATTAGTGTAATCTTAGTGTAATTTTTTAGCTCATGATATGCAGCAATGTATTATGAACACGATGTAGGTTCACTTTCAAAATCATCTGGAGTTTTATATCGGTAGATACACATTCATCACTGAAACCCTAAAATCCCACCTTGTGATAGTCAGCATGACTTTTTTTTTACCCTATTGATTATGAATGGCGTGTTGTTTTTGAACAATCACTGCCCGATTCACTGACAAACAAAATAGGCCTATTTGTGTAAGAGATGAGTAAAGCCAAGAAATATGAATATTTTTTTTAAGGAAAAGGGAAGGGTTTTGGGTTGAGGCGAGGCAATACCACCACCATCGCCCCAGCCCGAGTATTTAGCCAAAAATAAAAAAACCCCCGACCGTCCTTACAAACTCGTCTAGGCAGCGAAGGGTACCAAGAATCCAGCTTAAGTGAAGACTATAGTAGTACAGTAAAAGCCTTATAAATCGGAATTTGATATAACTCGGCATAGCAAGAAGACAATTTTTTTTTTTTTTTTTTTTTCACCTATGCCTATAGCGGTGTAGGCAGTAGCTCCATGGGTGGATGGTAGGCCCCGGAGGCTCACTCGAGGGTGGGATGGTTTGGCCCCCGCCCTTGGTGGGCAGGTAGGATTTTATAGTGATGCCTGTGATTGAGGCCCTGCCACCCCCCGGTCCCCCCAGGCACTCAAGTGAAAGGTAGAGTTAAGGCAGGCATAGGTTGCAGTAATTAAGTGTCAAGTGATGTAAAAAATTTAAATTTGTACAGGTACGTTTCTGTTTAAATACAGTACAGGTTTGATTATAAAGGATTAAATGATACCATGTTAAATGCGACCGAGTCCCCCCCAACATCTTTACATGTTACAACAAGGGGTCCCCTCTCCTTGGGTTTCTGCCTGCTGCTACCCGTTCATTGTAATGTATTTTTATGCTTTTACAGTACTGTATTTTTTTTTTTTTTTTTACTTTTTTTTTTTTTTTTTTTTTTTTTTTTACCATATCAGAGGAGGACATTGCATAACTCGGCAACATTGAATAACTCGGGCAAGGCCCGAGCCCCTATCGTGCCGAGTTATAAAGGTTTTACTGTAGTAGAAAAAAGCCTTTTCTTAAGCCAAAAAGAGGAGGTAAATGCAGGTGATAAGGGGGGATCACAACATAAAACACTCGTAATTGGTAAAAATTTTATTAAAAAAAAACGAAATTTTTATGAAAAAAAAATACGAAATTTTATGTAATAAAAAAAAAAAAAAAAAAAAAACTTAATTTGAGGGGGAAAAAAAAGTAATTACAAGTAAGCTAAAGTATAGTAGGAGAGCTGTTCACTCATACTGTCACGTTTTCAAGGTAGTACGTATATAAAAGTCGGGGAAAAAAACGCAAAAGAACTTAGGTACGGAAAACGTCCTAATTTTTTTTGCCATAAGTGAGTGTCCTAGTTTTTTTTATGTTTATTTGATTTTTGTGAAATGGGAAGGAAAAAGATTATTTTCGATATTTTGGTATTTTTGGTGTGGTAATTTATTGTGCTTCTACAAGTGCTTTGTGCCCACCTGTGGTCTCCGGAGGCACCACTCTCTGGGGAGGCGTTGTGTTGCAGGCGTCAATCAGGCGGCGCAGAGGAGGGGGCACTCCCTGAAGGCGCTGAAGAAGGGTGGTGGGGAAGGAGCGCACAGGGGTCAGGGAGTGGTTCTCACACGCTGGGGGGGCAGGAGCAACAATAACACAGGTTTATAAAAAGCTTCTCACACGCTGTTTTGTTTTTTTTTTTTTTTTCCCTTTCTTTTGTCTTTTCTTTTTCCCTTCCCTTCCTTTTTTTTTTTTTTTTATTAATGTTTCCCCATTTTTCATTTTTCCCCCTTTTATGATTTTTTTAAGATTTTTATTTTTTTTTCTTCTTTCCTCCTCTCTCTCTCTCCTTCTCTTACCTCTCTCTCTCTCTCTCCTCTCTCTCTCTCTCTCCTCTCTCTCTCTCTCTCTCTCTCTCTCTCCCCTCTCTCTCTCTCTCTCTCTCTCCTCTCTTCTCTCTCTCCTCTCTATCACACTCTCACACACACTCTCACACACACTCTCTCCTACACTCTCTCTCACACAAAAACCACACCAACACACACCACACAAAACACACACACCACACACACACACACACACACAACACACACACACACACAAAACACACACACACCCCACACCACACAAACACACACACCACACAAACACACAAAACACACACACAACACACCACACTCTCTCTCTCTCTCTCACCCGTCTCTTCCCGGGCCAGCTCGAGGCGACGGGAGTGCGAAAACCCCCCGATCCGAGTCATTGGCCGGCAGATTCACGCCAAGTGGTAGGCCGGGGTTTGGGGGATTCAGAGTCCCGGCGTGAAGGGGGACAATCCCTCTCGCTGTCACTGGGCGCCAAGGTTGACCTCTGATCACTGCGGGTCACGAAAGGACTGATGGAAACTTTAGGCCCGTCATAAGCCACACTACTATGACTACTTGTATACATAACAACATAAGGAAGCTATGTACAAGAGGCCATGAGACATAAGAACATAAGAAAATAAGGAAGCTACAAGAGGCCATGAGACATAAGAACATAAGAAAATAAGGAAGCTACAAGAGGCCGTGAGACATAAGAACATAAGAAAATAAGGAAGCTACACTATTATGACTACTTGTATTAGAGCATAAGAATATAAGGAAGCTATGTACAAGAGGCCGTGAGACATAAGAACATAAGGAAATAAGGAAGCTACAAGAGGCCGTGAGACATAAGAACATAAGGAAATAAGGAAGCTACAAGAGGCCGTGAGACATAAGAACATAAGGAAATAAGGAAGCTACAAGAGGCCGTGAGACATAAGAACATAAGGAAATAAGGAAGCTACAAGAGGCCGTGAGACATAAGAACATAAGGAAGCTACAAGAGGCCGTGAGACATAAGAACATAAGGAAATAAGGAAGCTACAAGAGGCCGTGAGACATAAGAACATAAGGAAATAAGGAAGCTACAAGAGGCCGTGAGACATAAGAACATAAGAAAATAAGGAAGCTACAAGAGGCCATGAGACATAAGAACATAAGAAAATAAGGAAGCTACAAGAGGCCGTGAGACATAAGAACATAAGGAAGCTACAAGAGGTCGTGAGACATAAGAACATAAGGAAGCTACAAGAGGTCGTGAGACATAAGAACATAAGGAAGCTACAAGAGGTTGTGAGACATAAGAACATAAGAAAATAAGGAAGCTACAAGAGGCCATGAGATATAAGAACATAAGAAAATAAGGAAGCTACAAGAGGCCGTGAGACATAAGAACATAAGGAAGCTACAAGAGGTCGTGAGACATAAGAACATAAGAAAATAAGGAAGCTACAAGAGGCCGTGAGACATAAGAACATAAGAACATAAGGAAGCTACAAGAGGCCGTGAGACATAAGAACATAAGAAAATAAGGAAGCTACAAGAGGCCATGAGACATAAGAACATAAGGAAGCTACAAAAGGCCGTGAGACATAGGAACATAATAACATAAGGAAGCTACAAGAGGCCGTGAAACATAAGAACACTGGGGGGGGGGCACTCAGTAGAGCGCATACCTCCGCCCGAATATTTCACCAAATATACGTATATATATATATATATATATATATATATATAAGTATATATATATATATATATATATATAAGTATATATATATATATATATATATATATACAGGAGAACCTCGTTTATCCGGCACCCTCGGGGGGGGAGCGCATGCCGGATAACTCATTTTGCCGTTGTTTTGAGAGTTACTCTTATGGAATCCCCCAAAATCCTTTTTTTTTTTTTTTTTTTTTTTTTTTTTTTTTTTTTTCTTCCCATCACAAGGAACTGGCCAAGGGCACAACAAAAATGGGTAACACAAAGCCCGCTTAGTTGCCAGTCCCTATAAAGAAGACAGTCAGAGAATAAAATAAAAAAGTGGGGTGAGCCAATTTAGTTCGGGAGGTGTCTTGTTACTCTTCTTTTGAAAAGATGTAAGTCATAGGAAAGTGGAAAAACAGAAACAGGAAGAGAGTTCCAGAGTTTATCAGTGGGAAAAAAAAAAAAAAAAAAAAAAAAAAAAGCCTGGGTCGATTAGTGCCGTTGTTTTGAGGCTGCCGTTGTTTTAAATGCCGGTTAAACAAGGTTCTCCTGTATTAAGTCTTCCTTCCCTCCTAGCGATACGTACGCGAAATGCTCAAGTCGTTATCCTAATATAGTTTACTATCTTTGGTAACTTCGGTTGCACTGTCACCACATTAACGATACGCACATGTAATGCTCAAGTCGTCATTCTAATCTAGTTTACTATCTCTGGTAACTTCAGTCGCACTGTTACCACTTTAACGATACGCATGCGTAATGCTCAAGTCATCATCCTGATATAGTTTACTATCTCTGGTAACTTCAGTCGCACTGTTACCCCTTAACGATACGCACATGTAATGCTCAAGTCGTTATCCTAATATAATGTATACGTAGTCATCCCACTTCCAACGTTTCCCTCCCACTTATTTTCTATTTCCTTCTTTCCCCTTTGTCCTCACACGGCTGGCTGTGACATGTTTTAGTGCCCCCTCTGCTAATTGTGAGCGCTGGCCCCTGGTCCGCCAACAGCATCCTACCTTGGGACCCTAAGTAATACACTTTATTAGTCCTGGTCAACAAAAGGAATCCCCAGTAAGTCATGTCTACATCTCTAGTTAACAAACATTTCATAACATCCCTTTTACCAAGGGCGAGAATATCACCTCCCCAAAAGGCGACTAAAACTCAATGAACGTCGAGCTGCTTCTAAAATTATCCTAAACCTAGAATCCCGTTCTCCCCTCGTTTCGCTACGTGTCTAATTACTACTGGCTTAAAATATAAGCCTAACCAGTGATTCAGGAATGAGGCGTGGAGGAAAATTCCTCGTTAGCTTATTGATACTTATGTGTTATTTCATCTCTTCCCCTATTAATGTAATTTCTCGCGTTACACTACCAAGATAGCAGCTGTCGAAATTTATCTCTGTGGCTATTCTTATTGTTGCAGAACAAACTTGTTGAAGACCCTGTTGTATTTGATGCAGCAGATGTTATAGCAGCAGGAAATGAAATATTAAGGAGGCGAGAAGAGGAGAGTCTGTGCCCTTTGTTTACATACCCTTATTGTGGCGCGAGCTGGCAACTCAGTTGCGATCCACCTCCCAGGGCTGTAGTGCGAGGGCTTGCGCTAGGCCTACTGTATGCCTACTTCACCATGCGCCTCTGTGTGCACTCGTGTGTATTGCCTTACTGGACGCAGCCCTTGCCTGAAGACAGTGTACAGATAGTACACTCAGTGCTCAGTACACTCAATACTGAGTGCTCGGTGTACAGTAGTACTGCATTTCAAGATTTCAATATTAGCCATGTTTTAGTGAGTACAAGTACTACAATCTGTGCTGTTTTAGCATGTTTTAGTAAGTTCTTATTGTGTGGAGGGGCTAGGGTAGGGGTAACCATTGGAAAATTCGGACTTTCGGCTAATTCGACCCAAGTCACCCCCCAATTAGTTTGAATTAGAGAGGGCTTAAGGCGCTATTACACGGGCACTTTTCTGCTCACTGAGCAGATTTCACTGAGCTGCTCAACGAAACTATTACACGGTGATCTGTGTTTTGATGAGCAAAATGCATACAGACCTGAGTGCGGTAATGATACAAATGATCATAGCGCTTCCTAATAAGTGGTGCTTGTTGTAATGGAGAAGCTTTATTTTGCGCAAAAAAAAAAAAAAAAAAAAAAAAAGTATACTTTGTGGTTAAAGTTAGGTAGGTTTCATTACAACCATAAGGTTGGTTAGGTTTCATTAAAACCTTTAAGGTTAGGTTAGGTTTCTTAAAACCTTAAGGTTAGGTTAAGTTTCATTAAAACCCTATAAGGTTAGGTTAGGTTCATTATTACTTTTGGGGGGGGGGGGGGGTGCGCAAATAAAACTCCATTAGAACAAGCACCTATTGTAGGCCAAGAAAAAATGGGGAAAATACTTTGGAACTCACCCTTCCGGCTTTGACTGAAATGAACTACCGCACTGTATTGTATGCTTATTGTACTTCACATCTTTTAAAGGTTCCAGCGTGCGTCAGCCTTGGTTAACCCACACGGCCGCTATGAAATATGAGGTGCCTCAAAAAATTCTAAGTCCAGTTAGGTTAGGTATATTTTGTGGTAAGGTTAGGTTAGGTATACTTTGTGGTTAAGTTGGGTATACTTTGTGGTTAAAGTAGGTTAGGTTAGGTTACTTTGTGGTTAAGGTTAGGTTAGGTATACTTTGTGGTTAGGTTTAGGTTAGGTTAGGTATACCTTGTGGTTAAGGTTAGGTATACTTTGTGGTTTAAAGGTTAGGTTAGGTTAGGTATACTTTGTGGTTAAGGTTTAGGTTGGGTATACTTTGTGGTTGGGTTAGGTTAGGTTAGGTATACTTTGGGGTTAAGGTTAGGTTAGGTTAGGGTATATTTTGTGGTTAAAGGGTTAGGTTGGGTTAGGTATACTTTGTGGTTAAGGTTTAGGTTAGGTTAGGTATACTTGTGGTTAAGGTTAGGTTAGGTATACTTTGTGGTAAGGTTAGGTTAGGTTAGATTTTTACTTATAGTGATTTTGATGATTTTTTTGTGAGCCATAAATCACTTATATTTGCTTCCCCCACCCAAAAACCCCGTATTCCCGCCAGTTCCCCAGGCTTGTTGGCTATAGGGGGAAGAAAAAAAGATAGGGGTGAAGGACTTCTTCCAAAGTTTTACCAATAATATTTGGTGTCTGAAACGACCGCAAAACCTCTCGTCCATTATTACCAAAAGTTGTTCGTAGTCTATATAAAACCTGGGTCGTTTCGTACACTCAGCGCAGATTTGAACTTGACTACTAGAGTAACGAAATGACACCAGGTATGTACGAAATACTCAAAATCAGTGTACGAAACTAACTACTTTCAATTCAATATCCCAAAATTTAAGAAAGTTTTTTGATTAGGCCAAAGGCTTTTGATTCTTTTAAAATTTCCCTGTAATCCCCGTGAGTAGCTTCTAGGACCACTGTGGCCCGCGCCGTACCCGTGGCCGTGGCGGTACGGGGGCTGACGCCGTTATAGTGGACGAGAAACTACGCGTTCCCGCTCTTTAGGTCAGACACACACACTCGGGTGCTAACGTGCACTCTAGCCTCTCCGCTTTACCATTACACCACACCTGTCATTTACACACCTGTACGGCCTCGCAACACACTGTCGCCTGTGTATCACCGTAAATAATGACTTAAAAGGGTTTCACGCTTCTTAGGCATGAGGGTGCATGTTTTCTTTTGTAATGTATTTTAACAAATAAAGGGCTATATATGTTCCATACTGTAGGATGTGCCTGAACTAAGTCAATCAGTAAGCTTTCCATCTCGTACTGTCCAGTCAGCAGGCATGTTGATGTCTTTTTGAGTTTTTAGAAGAAATGATCTTGCAATAAATAAAATATTTCATCCACTAATTTCGGTCCTTTATAACGGGAAAAACGTTTTTGCTCACTCAAATGACGAGCAAAAATAGCTTCGAAGTAGTTCCTTTTGCTAAACCAAACAGGCTTTCATCGAGCAAAATCCTCAAAACTGCTCACGGGAAATCTGCTCACTGAGCAGAATAGTGCCCGTGTAATACCCGTTTTACTGTATAGGTACTACGAATTATAGAATTTTAACCTGAACATAAATTACACATTTATATTTCAACTCTATTAATTCTTACATAAAAATTCCTTCACAGCAGTCACTCAACCCCTTTGCCGGAACGTCACCTACTCGACCTACCTTACACTGTTACCCGTCATCCGCCTCACCTGTGTCTTCTTGAAGATGACGGGTCAGCTGCCACGCCTGTCATAGCCTCATATGACCTGGGTCATAGGATTGGTGGAACTGTCAAAACCCCTGAATGACACAAAGCCAGGTCGACCAAGTGAATGATTCTTGTAATTTTTCTTTACTTTAATAATTATTTACTAATATGCTAATACTTTACTAATACTTTACTAATATGCCAATACTTTACTAATATGCTAATACTTTACTAATACTTTACTAATATGCTAATACTTTACTAATACTTTAACCCTTCACACCCAGATCTTTCCTTTGCCATAAAAATATTGTATGTTTCGAGCCATAAAATTAGAAAAAGTAACTGATTATACCAAATTCGTTAGGGGACAAGGGTACTAAAAGGGTAAGTAATTAATAATATGCTAATACTTTACTAATACTTTACTACTATGCCAATACTTTACTAATATGATAATACTTTACTATTATGCTAATACTTTACTAATACTTTACTACTATGCCAATACTTTACTAATATGATGATACTTTACTACTATGCTAATACTTTACTAATACTTTACTAATATGCCAATACTTTACTAATATGATAATACTTTACTATTATGCTAATACTTTACTAATACTTTACTAATATGCTAATACACACAAACCTCGATTTCCTGGACCTCCATTTCCCAGATATCGGATTTGCCGGACAAAATCCGAGGTCCGGGGATATGTCAGAGTCTCAGACAATTTTTTTTTTTTTTTTTTTTTTTTAAATGCCTGGTCCTGTTCGTAAATTGACAAAGTTGTCCGGCGGTCTGAGCATCTCCTGTCACCCCTGGTCAGTGTCCGTGCCTCACGCCAGGTGGCAGCATGCTCAGCGGTCGTATTGTTTACATTTGGGCACACGACACTCAGGGTTCCCCTTTTACAGCCTCCGTCAGTCCCTGACTTTCACTGCCCCTGGTGCAGGAACATCTCTTGACTATCCGAGACTATTGAACACTTTCTGCTGCCTCCCGCCGGGTGGCAGCATCCTCAGCGGTCGTATTGTTTACATTTGGACACACGACACTCACGGTTCACCTGCACAGCCTCCGTTAGTCCCCTGACGCCCATGCCCCAGGTGCAGGAACGTCTCTTGAGACTATTGAACATTTTCTGCTGCCTCCCGCCAGGTGGCAGCATGCTCAGCGGTCGTTTTGTTTACATTTGGGCACACGACACTCACAGTTCACCTGCACAGCCTCCGTTAGTCCCCGACGCCCACTGCCCCGGGTGCAGGAACGTCTCTTGAGACTATTGAATTTCTGCTGCCTCCCGCCAGGTGGCAGCATGCTCAGCGGTCGTATTGTTTACATTTGGGCACACGACCTCACGGTTCACCTGCACAACCTCCGTTAGTCCCTTGACCCTCACTGCCCCGGGTGCAGGAACGTCTCTTGAGACTATTGAAACACACTGCTGCCTCCCGCCAGGTGGCAGCATGCTCAGCGGACGTAAAAGTCCGGGGCGGGGTATTTGATATGGCGGTTCCCGGACAGTAAATACTAGAGTAGATAAACGTCCGGGGGGGTGGGTAATGGCATTGGACTTTTTTTGTTTTTGTTTTTGTTTTTAGAGGATAATTCCTGGACTGTTGCGATTCCCGGACTTTTGCAGTTCCCGGACCAGTGCTCCCCCTATTAGTCCGGGAAAACGAGGTTTGGGGTGTACATAGAAAACAGTAGAACGGGATGTGACACTCCGCCTCCACGCGCGGTGGACGCTGCAGTACTGGCCCCAGGGTCAGTCTGCTGGCCCATTCACTTGCTGCATAAAAACTATCATATAGACTGGTTTATCAGTATATATGATATACTGTTATCTTCGTAAATGTTTGTTCTATATTATCAAATAAAAAAACAGTAAAACACACTAAAGAAATGCCATTACGAGACTGAAGAAATAGCTGAACTTAATATTACTTCAACTCTTCGCCATTTAAATTTTGCGAGTCAACTTTTATGATGAAGGGTATCAATAGAAGCGCAATTTTATTAGCTTCCATTAAATATTCGTTTTCTGTAAATTAATTAGCACCATGCATAAATTAGCATTAAATAAATAAATAAAATCATTAATCGGGTTTAATTTTTCCCGATTGATGAGGTTATTTATTTAGTTAACTCTAATTTATACATGGTGCTAATTCATTTATCAGAAAACGAAATATATAAGTAAATAAATAACCTCGTCAATCGGGAAAATTACCCGAATTGATGTTTTTATTTGTTAAGTTAACGCTAATTATGCATGGTTCTAATTCATTTATCAGAAACTAAATACATCAATGGAAAGGTAATAAAATTGCGCTTATATTGATACCCTTCATCATAAAGTTGACTCGCAAAGTTTTAAATGGCGAAGAGTTGAAGTAAATATTCATATATGAGTTCATGCATATATCTTCAGTCTCGTTAAAATGGCATTTCTTTAGTGTGTTTTAATGTTTTTTATTGATAATATTATAGAACAAACATTTACGAAGACAAAAAGACATTATATATACTGATTTAAACCAGTCTATATGATAGTTATATGCAGCAAGTGAATGGGCCAGCAGACTGGCCATGGGGCCAGTACTGCAGCGTACACCGCGCGTGGCGGCGGAGTGTCACATCCAGTTTTTACTGTTATTTATGGCTAATACTTTGCTAATATGCTAATACTTACTAGTACTTTTCCAATGTTCTTTTATTAGATACTGAATATAATCTGTCATGGTATATAATCCCTAAATTGATGTTGGGGAGATGTTGGGATCAGTTTAACCTCATGTAGTTATTTCATTGCTTATTGTAAACTGATGTCTTTTGAGCTGGCAGCATTTGGGGATTGAAGAGGGGCATTTACCTGTCAATGTATCGTTTACAGCTTACTGCAGTGATAGTTTACAGCTTACTGGAGTGATAGTTTACAGCTTTCTGGTGATAGTTTACAGCTTACTGGAGTGATAGTTTACAGCTGACTGGAGTGATAGTTTACAGCTGACTGGAGTGATAGTTACAGCTGACAGGGGTGATAGTTTACAGCTGGACGGAGTGATAGTTTACAGCTGACTGGAGTGATAGTTTACAGCTGATGGAGTGATAGATTACAGCTGACTGGAGTGATAGTTTAAGCTGACTGGAGTGATAGTTTACAGCTGGCTGGAGTGATAGTTAAGCTGGCTGGGGTGATAGTTTTTCAGCTTACTGGGGTGATAGTTTACAGCTGACTGGGGTGAAATTTACAGCTTACTGGAGTGATAGTTTACAGCTGGCTGGAGTGATAGTTTTCAGCTTACTGGAGTGATAGTTTACAGCTTACTGGAGTGATAGTTTACAGCTTTCTGGAGTGATAGTTTAAAAGTTACTGGGGTGATAGTTTACAGCTGATTGGAGTGATAGTTTACAGCTGACTGGAGTGATAGTTTACAGCTGACTGGGGATAGATTACGCTGACTGGAGTGATAGATTTCAGCTGACTGGAGTGATAGATTACAGCTGACTGGAGTGAAAAGATTACAGCTGACTGGAGTGATAGATTACAGCTGACTGGAGTGATAGATTACAGCTGACGGAGTGATAGATTACAGCGACTGGAGTGATAGTTTACAGCTTACTGGAGTGATAGTTTACAGCTGACTGGAGAGATAGTTTACAGCTGACGGGGGGGTGATAGTTTACAGCTTACTGGGGGATATTTACAGCTTACTGGGGGTGATATTTACAGCTTTTCTGGGGTGATATTTACAGCTTACTGGATTGATATTTACAGCTTACTGGGGTGATATTTACAGCTTACTGTGGTTTATATTACAGCTACTGGATTGATATTTTACAGCTTACTGGGGTGATATTTACAGCTTTCGGGGTGATATTTATGCTTACTGGGGTTATATTTACAGCTTACTGGAGTGAATTTACAGCTTACTGGGGTAATATTTACAGCTTACTGGGTTTATATTTTTCAGCTTACGGGGGGGATATTTACAGCTTACTGGGGTGATATTTACAGCTTATGGAGTGATATTTACAGCTTTCTGGGGTGATATTTACAGCTTACTGGATTGATATTTTACGCTTACTGGGGTGATATTTACAGCTTACTGGATTGATATTTTACAGCTTTCTGGGGTGATATTTACAGCTTACTGGGGGGATATTTACAGCTTACTGTCCGATATTTACAGCTTACTGTCCTGATATTTACAGCTTACTGGGGTGATATGTACAGCTTACTGGGGTGATATTTACAGCTTACTGGGGTGATATTTACAGCTTACTGGGGTGATATTTACAGCTTACTGGGGTGATATTTACACTTACTGGGGTGATATTTACAGCTTACTGGGGTGATATTTTCAGCTTACTGGGGGATATTTACAGCTTACTGGGTGATATTTACAGTTACTGTTGATATTTTACAGCTTACGGGTTGAATTTACACTTACTTTGGGGGGATATTTACAGCTTACTGGATTGATATTTTTCAGCTTACTGGGGTAATATTTTCAGCTTACGGATTGATATTTTACAGCTTACTGGGGGGGGTATTTTACAGCTTACTGGGGTGATATTTACAGCTTAATGGGTGATATTTACAGCTTACTGGGGTGATATTACAGCTACTGGGGTGATATTTACAGCCTACTGGATTGATATTTACAGCTTTCTGGATTGATATTTACAGCTTACTGGGGTGATATTTGCAGCTTACTGGGTGATATTTACAGCTTATGGAGTGATATTTACAGCTTACTGGGGTGATATGTACAGCTCACTGGGGGATATTTACAGCTTACCGGGGTGATATTACAGTTACTGGATGATTTTTTACAGCTTACTGGGGGTGATAGTTTACAGCTGACGGAGTGATAGTTTACAGCTTATGGAGTGATAGTTTACAGCTTACTGGGAGTGATAGTTTACAGCTGACGGAGTGATAGTTTACAGCTGACTGGAGTGATAGTTTACAGCTGACTGGACTGATAGTTTACAGCTGAATGGAGTGATAGTTTACAGCTTACTGGAGTGATAGTTTACAGCTGACTGGAGTGATAGTTTACAGCTTACTTGGGGTGATAGTTTACAGCTGACTGGAGTGATAGTTACAGCTTACTGGGGTGATAGTTTACAGCTTACTGGGCGGTGATAGTTTACAGCTGACTGGAGTGATAATTACAGCTGACTGGGGGGTGATAGTTTACAGCTGACTGGAGGGATAGTTTACAGCTGACTGGAGTGATAATTTACAGCTGACTGGGGGGTGATGTTTACAGCTGACTGGCGTGATAGTTTTTAGCTGACTGGGGTGATAGTTTACAGCTGGGCTGGGGTGATAGTTTTCAGCTGATGATGATAGTTTACAGCTGATTTGGGGTGTAGTTTACAGCTGACGGAGGTGATAGTTTACAGGCTGACGGAGTGATAGTTTACAGCTGACTGGAGTGAATAGTTTGCAGCTGACTTTGGGGTGATAGTTTACAGCTGACTGGAGTGATAGTTTTCAAGCTGACTGGAGTGATAGTTTACAGCTGATTGGAGTGATAGTTTACAGCTGACTGGAGTGATAGTTACAGCTGACTGGAGTGATAGTTTACAGCTGATTGGAGTGATAGTTTTACAGCTGACTGGAGTGATAGTTTACAGCTGACTGGAGTGATAGTTACAGCTGACTGGAGTGATAGTTTACAGCTGACTGGAGTGATAGTTTCAGCTGACTGGAGTGATAGTTTACAGCTGACTGGAGTGATAGTTTACAGCTGACTGGAGTGATAGTTTGCAGCTGACTGGAGTGATAGTTTGCAGCTGAATGGAGTGATAGTTTACAGCTGAAATGGAGGGATAGTTTCAGCTGATTGGAGTGATAGTTTGCAGCTGACTGGAGTGATTAGTTTACAGCTGACTGGAGTGATAGCCTACAGCTGACTGAGTGATAGTTTACAGCTGACTGGAGTGATAGCTTACAGCGGATTGGAGTTTATATTTTACAAGCTGACTGGAGTGATAGTTTGCAGCTTACTGGAGTGATAGCTTACAGTGGATTGGAGTGATATTTACAGTGACTGGAGTGATGTTTGCAGCTGATTGGAGGATATTTTACAGCTGACTGGAGTGAAGTCATGGCTATATTTACTGTTGATATTTACTTATATTTTTAATTATTTTTACAAAAATAATTATAGAGATTCAATATTTTTATTATTAGACCTGCGGCAACCCCATGTCACAGGGATGCCCCCAAACTTGTATTTTAAAAAAAAGAGCAAGTAACAAGCTGAACAGCAATAAACACCCCAGTCAATACCAAGGGTTTAAAACCCCCTTTAGGCCCTGAACGTAATTTCCATGGTAATTTGGGTACATTAGACTATTTTAATGAATCTAAGCCCAAAATTTTTTAGATATGACCTGTAGGATCCCTGTCCACTAGCTAATTTTGTATAGTAAACTACTTTCGTACTTATATGGCGGCTAAAAACTGATAATTTTATATAGCAAAGAAAAGATCTGGCGTTGAAGGGGTCAAACATCGTCTATCGTCCTCTGTAGGCTAACATGAACTACTTATAGATATTCAAGATAGATATTCAAGATAAATATATCCTTAATTTCAATAGTGTTTTATATAGTTTATACTTGTCACATTGAAATAGCAGCAATATACTTACCTGCCCAAAGAAACAGCAACTAATTCCATTGCCCTAAAAAAACCTACCTGTCTGTTTATCAATCTTATCTCTTTAAATCTATCTTATCTGTATCCTTAAATCTATCTTATCTGTATCCTTAAATCTATCTTATCTGTATCCTTAAATCTATCTTATCGTATCCTTAAATCTATCTTGTCGTATCCTTAAATCTATCTTTTCTGTATCCTTAAACTATTTATCTGTATCCTTAAATCTATCTTGTCTGTATCCTTAAATCTATCTTGTCTGTATCCTTAAATCTATCTTATCTGTATCCTTAAATCTATCTTATCTGTTTTCCTTAAATCTATCTTATCTATATCCTTAAATCTATTTATCTGTATCCTTTAAAACTATCTTATCTGTATCCTTAAATCTATCTTATCTGATCCTTAAACTATCTTTTCTGTATCCTTAAATCTATCTTATCTGTATCCTTAAAAACTATCTTATCTTTATCCTTAAATCTATCTTATCTGTATCCCTTTAAAACTATCTTATCTGATCCTTAAATCTATCTTATCTGTATCCTTAAATCTATTTATCTGTAAACCTTAAAATTATCTATCTGTATCCTTAAATCTATTTTTATCTGTATCCTTAAAAACTATCTTATCTGTATCCTTAAATCTATCTTATCTGTATCCTTAAATCTATCTTATCTGTATCCTTAAATCATCTTATCTGTATCCTTAAATCTATTTATCTGTATCCTTAAATCTATCTTGTCTGTATCCTTAAATCTATCTATCTGTATCCTTAAATCTATCTTATCTGTATCCTTAAATCTATCTTATCTGTATCTGTTTAAATCCTTATCTGTTCTTATCTGTTTAAATATTTCTTTATCTGTATATGTTTGTTATCTGCATCTGTTTAAATCTATTTTGTCTGTATCTGTTTTAATATTTATCTTATCTGTATGTGATCTGTTATCTGCATGTGTTTAATGTCTATCTGTCTAACTGTGTATCTGTCCTCTGCAGGGTACAGTGAACCACTACAACCCTCGTCGCTGGTTTGGCCCGGGACAACCGCAACAACCCGCTCCTGAGGCATTGGCGAGAGCTGTTGGAGTGGAAGTGCCGCGTCGCCGTCCACCGGGCAGGCCAGGAAGACATGGAGGCAGTGTGTTGAAGAGGATTGGCAGCATTGAAGAGGTTGAGGCAATGGATGGAGAATGTTGGAAGCGTATCATCGACCCTCTAGCCTCACAAGACACTATGGGAAAATATGATGTTAAACAGAAAGAAGGACACTGCCCCTTTCACCCAAGCCAAGATGGAGTCTGGCAGATTAACATTCATAGACTTTGTGTTAGCATCCGCACTAGGGTGGTCCTTAGTATGTATGTAAAATTTAATTTTGAGAAACTTTATGTTCCTAACCCGGATATATGTTCTATAGTCCGGCCGCTAAGGACCAGATTTCAAGAGGATGGGGAATTTCCGGATAAAAGCACCAAATTTGTTCAGGCAAATTTTACAGGGTCCTAGCTATGATTTGAGAGGGGAGACAAACGTCCAATTACTCCCAGAAGCCTTTCTAAANCCGAAGAAAATATCCCAAACCTCCAAACCAAGGCGATTTTGAATTTTCAAATTTGAAAACCCCCCGTCGAGCTGCTTCTAAAATTATCCTAACCTTAAATCCCCATTCTCACCTCGTTTCGCTACGTGTCTAATTACTACTGGCTTAAAATATAAGCCTAACAGTGATTCAGGAATGAGGCTTTGGAGGAAAATTCCTAGTTAGCTTATTGATACTTATGTGTTTATTTCATCTCTTCCCCTATTAATGTAATTTCTCGCATTACACTACCAAGATAGCAGCTGTCGAAATTTATCTCTGTGGCTATTCTTATTGTTGCAGAACAAACTTGTTGAAGACCCTGTTGTATTTGATGCAGCAATGTATAGCAGCAGGAAATGAAATATTAAGGAGGCAGAAGAGGAGATTCTGTGCCCTTGTTTACATACCCTTATTGTGGCGCGAACTGGCAACTCAGTTGCGATCCCCCCTCCCAGGGCTGTATGCGAGGGGCTTGCGCTAGGCCTACTGTATGCCTACTCACCATGCGCCTCTGTGTGCACTCGTGTGTATTGCCTTATTTGGGACGCAGCCCTTGCCTGAAGACAGTGTACAGATATTTTACACCCCAGTGCTCAGGTACACTCAATACTGAGTGCTCGGTGTACAGTAGTACTGCTTTTAAAGATTTCAATATTAGCCATGTTTTAGTGAGTACAAGTACTACAATCTGTGCTGTTTTAGCATGTTTTAGTAATTTCTTATTTGTGTGGGGGGGCTAGGGTAGGGAAACCATTGGAAAATTCGAACTTTCGGCTAATTCGACCCAAGTCACCCCCCAATTAGTTTGAATTGAGAGGGGCTTAAGGCGCTATTACACGGGCCACTTTTCTGCTCACTGAGCAATTTCACTGAGCTGCTCAACGAAACTATTACACGGTGATCTGTGTTTTGATGAGCAAAATGCATACAGACCTGAGTGCGGTAATGATACAAATGATCATAGCGCTTCCTAATAAGCGGTGCTTGTTGTAATGGGAAGCTTTATTTTGCGCAAAAAAAAAAAAAAAAAAAAAAAAAAAAAAGTATACTTTGTGGTTAAGTTAGGTTAGGTTTCATTACAACCTATAAGGTTAGGTTAGGTTTCATTAAAACCTTTAAGGTTAGGTTAGGTTTCATTAAAACCTTTAAGGTTAGGTTAAGTTTTCATTAAACCTATAAGGTTAGGTAGGTTTCATTATTACATTTGGGGGGGGGGGGGTTTGCGCAAAAAAAAACTCCTTTTAGAACAAGCACCTATTGTGGGCCAAGAAAAAATAGGGAAATACCTTTGGGAAAACTCTCCTTCCGGGCTTTGACTGAAATGAACTACCGCACTGTATTGTATGCTTATTGTACTTCACATCTGTAAAGGTCCAGCGTGCGCTCAGCCCTTGGTTAACCCACACGCCGCTATGAAATATGAGGTGCCTCAAAAAATTCTTAAGATCCAGTAGGTTAGGTATACTTTGTGGTTAAGGTTAGGTTAGGTTAGGTTAGGTATACTTTGTGGTTAAGGTTAGTTTTACTTTGTGGTTAAGGTTAGGTTAGGCTAGGTATACTTTTGTGGTTAAAGGTTAGGTTAGGTAAAACTTTGTGGTTAAGTTGGGTTAGGTTAGGTATACCTTGTGGTTAAGGTTAGGTTATACTTTGGGGTTTAAGGTTAGGTTAGGTATACTTTGGGGTTTTAAGGTTAGGTTAGGTTAGGTATACTTTGTGGTTAAGGTTAGGTTAGGTTAGGTATACTTTGTGGTTAAGGTTAAGGTTAAGTTAGGTATACTTTGTGGTTAAGGTTAGGTTAGGTTAGGTATATTTTTGGGGTTTAAGGTTAGGTTAGGTTAGATTTTTACTTATAGTGACTTTGATGATTTTTTTGTGAGCCATAAATCACTTATATTTGCTTCCCCCACCCAAAAACCCCGTATCCCCCGCCAGTTTCCCCAGGCTTGTTTGGCTATAGGGGGAAGAAAAAAAAGATAGGGGTGAAGGACTTTTCTTCCAAAGTTTTAAACCAAAAATAGTTGGTGTCTCTGAAAACGACCGCGAAACTCGTCCTTTAAATTACCAAAAGTTGTTTCGTAGTCTATATGAAACCATAGTCTTCGTACACTCAGCGCAGAGTTGAACTTGACTACTAGAGTAAACGAAATGACACCAGGTATGTACGAAAATACTAAAAATCAGTGTACGAAACTAACTACTTTAAATTCAATATACCAAATTAAGAAAGTTTTTTTGATTAGGCAAAGGTTTTTTGATTCATTTAAACTTCCTGTAATCCCCGTGAGTAGCTTCTATGGACCACTGTGGGCCCGCGCCGTACCCGTGGCCGTGGCGGTACGGGGCTGACGCCGTTATAGTGGACGAGAACTACGCGTTCGCTCTTTAGGTCAGACACATACACTCGGGTGCTAACCTGCACTCTTAGCCTCTCTCGCTTACCATATACACCACACCTGTTCACTACACACCTGTACGGCCTCGCAACACACCTGTCGCCTGTGTATCACCGTAAATAAATGACTTAGAAGGTCCGCTTCTTAGGCATTGAGGGTGCATGTTTTTCTTTTGTAATGTATTTTAAAATAAAGGGCATATATGTTCCATACTGTAGGAGTGCCTGAACTAAGTCATCAGTAAGCTTTCCATCTCGTCTGTCCAGTCAGCAGGGATGTTGATGTCTTCTTGAGTTTTAGAAAGAAATGATCTTGCAAAAATAATATAGTCATCCACTAATTTCGGTCCTTTATAACAGAAAACGTTTTTTGGCTCACTCAAATGACGAGCAAAAATAGCTTCGAAGTTTGTTTTCCCTTTTTGCTCAACCAAACAGGCTTTCATCGAGCAAAATCCTCAAAACTGCTCACTGAAATCTGCTCACTGAGCAGAATAGTGCCCGTGTAATAGCCGCTTTACTGTATAGGTACTACTGAATTATAGAATTTTAACCTGAACATGAATTACACATTTATATTTCAACTCTAGTAATTCTTACATCAAAATTTCCTTCACAGCAGTACACTCAACTCCTTGCCCTGAACGTCACCTACTCTGACCTACCTTACACTGTTACCCGTCATCCGCCTCACCTGTGTCTTCCCTTGAAGATGACGGTCCCGCTGCCACGCCTGTCATAGCCTCATATGACCTGGGTCATAGGATTGGTGGAACTGTCATAACCCTGAATGACACAAAGCCAGGTCGACCAAGTGAATGATTCTTGTAAGTTTTCTTTACTTTAATAATTACTTTACTAATATGCTAATACTTTACTAATGCTTTACTAATATGCCAATACTTTACTAATATGCTAATACTTTACTAATGCTTTACTAATATGCCAATACTTTACTAATATGCTAATACTTTACTAATACTTTACTAATATGCTAATACTTTACTAATACTTTAACCCCTTCACACCCAGATCTTTCCTTTGCCATAAAAATATTGTATGTTGTCGAGCCATAAAATTAGAAAAAGTAACTGAGTATACCAAATTCGTTAGTGGACAAGGGTACTAAAAGGGTAAGTAATTAATAATATGCTAATACTTTACTAATACTTTACTAATATGATAATACTTTACTATTATGCTAATACTTTACTAATACTTTACTACTATGCCAATACTTTACTAATATGATGATACTTTACTACTATGCTAATACTTTACTAATACTTTACTAATATGCCAATACTTTACTAATATGATAATACTTTACTATTATGCTAATACTTTACTAATACTTTACTAATATGCTAATACACACAAACCTTGATTTCCTGGACCTCCTTTCCCAGAAAATCGGATTTGCCGGACAAAATCCGAGGTCCGGGATGTCAGTCCCCAGACAATTTTTTTTTTTTTTTTTTTTTTTTTTTTTAAAAGCCTGGTCCTGGTTCGTAAAATTGACCCAAAGTTGTCCGGCGGTTCCGAGCATCTCCTGTCACCCCGGTCAGTGTCCGTGCCTCACGCCAGGTGGCAGCATGCTCAGCCGTCGTATTGTTTACATTTGGGCACACGACACTCACGGTTCACCTGTACAGCCTCCGCCAGTCCCCTGACTTTCACTGCCCCTGGTGCAGGAACATCTCTTGACTATCCGAGACTATTGAACACTTTCTGCTGCCTCCCGCCAGGTGGCAGCATCCTCAGCGGTCGTATTGTTTACATTTGGACCACGACACTCACGGTTCACCTGCACAGCCTCCGTTAGTCCCCTGACCGCCCACTGCCCCAGGTGCAGGAACGTCTCTTGAGACTATTGAACACTTTTCTGCTGCCTCCCGCCAGGTGGCAGCATGCCTCAGCGTTTGTATTGTTTACAAATTTGGGCACACGACACTCCAGTTCACCTGCACAGCCCCCGTTAGTCCCCTGACGCCCACTGCCCCTGGTTTCAGGAACGTCTCTTGAGACTATTGAATACTTTCTGCTGCATCCCGCCAGTTGCAGCTGCTCAGCGGTCGTATTGTTTTACATTTGGGGCACGACGGACACTCACATGGTTCCCTGGCACAACCTCCGTTAGTCCCTTGACCCTCACTGCCGCCTGGTGCAGGAACGTCTCTGAGACTATTGAACACACTGCTGCCTCCCCGCATGGAGCATGCTCAGCGACGTAAAAGTCCGAGGCGGGGTAGTTGATATTGGGCGGTTGCCGGACAGTAATACTAGAGTGGATAAACGTCCGGGGGGGTGGTTATGCATTGGACCTTTTTTTTGTTTTGTTTTTGTTTTTAGAGATCATTACCTGGACTGTGCTATCCCGGACTTTGCAGTTCCCGGACCATGCTCCCCCTATTAGTCCGGAAAACTAGGTTTGTGTGTACATAGATAACAGTAGAACTGTATGTGACACTCACGGGCCTCCACGCACGTGGACGCTTCAGTACTGCCCCTGGCCAGTCTGCTGGACCCATTCACTTGCTGCATATACTATCATAGAGACTGGTTTAGCCAGTATATATGATGATACTGTATCTTGCAGTAGAATGTTTGTTTCGAATAATATTATCAATAAAAAAACAGTAAACACACTAAATGAAATGCCATTTACTAGACTGAATAAATATGCATGAACTTAATATTTACTTCACTCTTCGCCATTAAAACTGCGAGTCACTTTTAAATGATGAAGGTTATCAATCGAAGCGCAATTTTATAGCTTTCACATGATATATTTCGTTTTTCTGATAAATTAATTAGCACCATGCATAAAATTCAGTCATTAAATAAATAAATAAAATCATTAATCGGTAATTTTCCCCGATTGTTGCTGAGGTTATTTATTTAGTAACTCTAATTTATACATGGTGCTTAATTCATTTCTCAGAAAAAGAATATATAAGTAAATAAATAACCTCGCAATCGGGAACATTACCGATTGATGATTATTTGTAAGTTAACGCTAATTGTATGCATGTTCTAATTCATTTATCATAAACTAAATACATCAATGGAAAGGTAATAAATTGCCCGCTTATATTGATACCCTTCAATCCCCCCAAATAAAAGTTGACTCGCAAAGTTTTAAATGGGCGAAAGTTTAAGTAATATTCCATATTTGAGTTCATGCATAATATCTTCAGTCTCGTAAAGGGCATTCTTTTAGTGTGTTTTTTACTGTTTTTTTATTTGATCTATTATAGCAACAACATTTACGAAGACAACAGTACATCATATATATTGATAAACCATCTATATGATAGTTATATGCAGGCAAGTGAATGGGCCATCAGACTGGCCATGGGGCCAGTACTGCAGCGTACACCGCGCGTGGCGGCGGAGTGTCACATCCAGTTCTACTGTATTTTATGGCTAATACTTACAATACTTGCTAATATGCTAATACTTACTATATTTAAGTACTTATAGTACTTACCAATGTTCTTTTATTAGATACTGAATATAATCTGTCATGGTATAATCCCATAAACTTGATGTTGGGGAGATGTTGGGATCAGTTTAACCTCATGTAGTTATTTCATTGCTTATTGTAAACTGATGTCTTTTGAGCTGGCAGCATTGGGCATTGAAGAGGACATTTACCTGTCAATGTATAGTTTACAGCTTACTGCAGTGATAGTTTACAGCTTACTGGAGTGATAGTTTACAGCTGACTGGAGTGATAGTTTACAGCTTACTGGAGTGATAGTTTACAGCTTGACTGAGTGATAGTTTACAGCTGAACTGGAGTGATAGTTTACAGCTGACTGGAGTGATAGTTTACAGCTGACTGGAGTGATAGTTTACAGCTTGACTGGAGTGATAGTTTACAGCTGACTGGAGTGATAGATTACAGCTGACTGGAGTGATAGTTTACAGCTGACTGGAGTGATAGTTTACAGCTGCTGGAGTGATAGTTTACACTGATGTGGAGTGATAGTTTACAGCTTACTGGAGTGATAGTTTACAGCTGACTGGAGTGATAGTTTACAGCTACTGGAGTGATAGTTTACAGCTGACTGGAGTGATAGTTTACAGCTGACTGGAGTGATAGTTTACAGCTGACTGGAGTGATAGTTTACAGCTTACTGGAGTGATAGTTTACAGCTGACTGGAGTGATAGTTTACAGCTTACTGGAGTGATAGTTTACAGCTGACTGGAGTGATAGTTTACAGCTGACTGGAGTGATAGATTACAGCTGACTGGAGTGATAGTTACAGCTGACTGGAGTGATAGGTTACAGCTGACTGGGAGTGATAGTTACAGCTGACTGGAGTGATAGTTTACAGCTTACTGGAGTGATAGTTACAGCTGACTGGAGTGATATTTACAGCTTACTGGAGTGATAGTTTTACAGCTTACTGGATTGATAGTTTACAGCTGACTGGGTGATAGTTTACAGCTTACTGGGGTGATAGTTTACAGCTACTGGGATGATATTTACAGCTTACTGGGGTGATATTTACAGCTTACTGGGTGATATTTACAGCTTACTGGGTTGATATTTTTACAGCTTACTGGGTGTGATATTACAGGCTTACTGGTGTGATATTTACAGCTACTGGATGATATTTTACAGCTATGGAGTGATATTACAGCTTACTGGGTGATATTAGCTACTGGATATATTTACAGCTTACGGGTGATTTGCTACGGGTAATATTTACAGCTTATGGAGTGATATTTACAGCTTACTGGGGTGATATTTACAGCTGACTGGGGTGAATTACAGCTTACTGGAGTGAATTACAGTCTGGGGTGATATTTAAGCTTACTGGGTGAATTTACAGCTTACTGGGGTGATTTACGCTACTGGTGATATTTAAAAGTTACTGGGGGATATTTACGTTACTGGGGTGATATTTACAGCTTACTGGGTGATTTTACGCTTTCGTTGATATTACAGCTTACTGGGGTGATATTTTTCGCTTTGGTTTTTATTTTTCAGCTTACTGGGGTGATATTTACGCTTCTGGGGTGATATTTTGCTTCGGGTCCCTGATATTTTCAGCTTACTGGGGTTTATATTTTAAACTTACTTTGGGGGTTATTTACGCTTACGGGGTGAATTTACAGCTTACTGGGGGGGATTTTTACAGCTTACTGGTTTATTTTT
>JACEEZ010017994.1:10000-20000 GCA_016584305.1 Chionoecetes opilio
AAAAAAAAGGAAACTACTATTTATTATAAAAGAAAAAGGTGGCTAACAGAACGTAAGATAACAAGGAAACGAAAGGAATAGACAGTGAGGAAAAATTGCTGCAAATAAATCGAGAAATCTTAGACAATGCCCAAAATAGCGCAGAAAATGCCCAAAATAACGCAGAAAATGCCCAAAATAACACAGAAAATGCCCAAAATAACGCAGAAAATGCCCAAAATAACGCAGAAAATGCCCAAAATAACGCAGAAAATGCCCAAAATAACGCAGAAAATGCCCAAAATAACGCAGAAAATGCCCAAAATAACGCAGAAAATGCCCAAAATAACGCAGAAAATGCCCAAAATAACGCAGAAAATGCCCAAAATAACGCAGAAAATGCCCAAAATAACGCAGAAAATGCCCAAAATAACGCAGAAAATGCCCAAAATAACGCAGAAAATGCCCAAAATAACGCAGAAAATGCCCAAAATAACGCAGAAAATGCCCAAAATAACGCAGAAAATGCCCAAAATAACGCAGAATAAAATAGAATAAGATTTGTGGGAAAATATTTGGAATAAAAACAAAGAAAAATTAAAATAAAGGTGGCGAACATAACGTCAGGTAACAAGAAAAGAAATAATAATCAGTAGGGGAAAAAAGCTGCAGATAAACCAAGGAAACTCAAACTCTCCTTAAGTAATGTTGAATAGGAATGAAATAAAAATAATAAAAAAAACCAGCTATGAAAACAACAACAAATGAATCAAAGAAACTCGCAAATTGTCTAAAATAAATGTGTAATAAATTTGGGCTAAAATAAAAAGTTCGATAAAAACTAAGAAAAAAAAACTAATTTGTAAAAAAAAAAAAATCCTAACAGGCCTTAAAATAAGAATGGATAAGAAAATATAGAAAGTTATGAAAACAACAACTATAGTCTATTTTTTTTAACAAGGCAAAAATTATATTCTATCTTAAGGTCTCATGCTTAAAATGATGCCAATATTTACCTGATAATATGGTTTACTATGATAAAATACAGCTGAAATTTAGAAAAAGCGTAGTATTCCCTTCTCCTGGCATCAAATATCGAGTAGTAAGCAGCAAAGGGTCACGATTTTGTCCTCGTTAAAAAAAATAGACTATAAGTTAAGGCAACTCAAAATCTCCTTAAATAATATGTTGAAATGGTGTTGCAATGTTGAATAAGAATGAAAAATAAAAATGAATAACAACAAGGAGGTAAAAAGGCCACAAAATATACCATAGAAACTGGAAATGAAAAAAAAAAGCTTTAATAAGAATGGGAGGAATAATAAAGTTGGAAATAACAAAGCAAAAGCAACTAATACAAAAAGATAAGAAGTTGTCTAATAGAACGTAGAATGAGAATTGGGAAAGAAAAATAGGAAAGCTAGGAAAAAACAGCAAATAAATCGAGGACACTCAAAATCTCCTTAAATAATATTGAAGAATGAAAAAAAATATAGAAACTGAAGAAAAACAACAACAAATATCAACGAAAATGAGAAATTGTCTAAAATAACGTTTTAACAAGAAAGGGGAATTAAAGAAAACGCCAATTAAATCAAGGAAACTAGAAATTGCCTTTAATAACATGGAATAAAATTGGTTGACTTTGGCAATTTTCTATACCAGGATTAAACTTAAAAATGACTACAGATAACATGTCATATTTCTTACCCTATTTTGTGATGAATGCCAAGGTAAGTATTGGGTTGTCAAGTCAAGTCAACCTCCTACACGAATCTGAAAACATGAAATAAAGGAACATTACCAAAGAGAAGCAATGAATGGATATATAAATAGGAAATATAATAGAATAAACTAGAAATAGGTAATATAATACAGGTAAATTCTGGACCAAAAAATAAAAATAAAAATCAGGAGGTTTCTTATGAATGCTCAAGAGGTTCTAAAGACATTGTACAGGTAGGTGGTCATGTGTTATTCCTGTGTATGGACATTTAAACCATTAACCCCTTCACGCCCCGATCTTTCCTTTGCTAAAATGTAATGGTCTGTTGTTAGCCATAAAATTACGAAAAGTAACTAAATATACCAAATTAGTTAGTCGACAAGGATACTAAACAGGTTATAGCTATTAAATATTGCTTATAGTCACTAAAAATCGTCTAATGGTCATATCTATAAAACATTGCTTATATTCACTAAAAATCGTCTAATGGTCATATCTATAAAACATTGCTTATATTCACTAAAAATCGTCTAATGGTCATATCTATAAAACATTGCTTATAGTCACTAAAAATCGTCTAATGGTCATATCTATAAAACATTGCTTATATTCACTAAAAATCGTCTAATGGTCATATCTATAAAACATTGCTTATATTCACTAAAAATCGTCTAATGGTCATATCTATAAAACATTGCTTATAGCCCACTAAAATCGTCTAATGGTCATATCTATAAAACATTGCTTATATTCACTAAAAATCGTCTAATGGTCATATCTATAAAACATTGCTTATATTCACTAAAAATCGTCTAATGGTCATAGCTATAAAACATTGCTTATAGTCACTAAAAATCGTCTAATGGTACCCAAATTACAATGGGAATTACGTTCTGGGCCTCAAGGGGTTAATGTCCTTACGCCCCCATTACAACGGCTTCAATATGCTATTTTGTTACGTCATAGATTATTTCATTGTTTTTTCTTCCTTTTCTACTCATGCTATCTTTTCAATGTGTTTTTTTGCTTCATCATTAGATTATTTCGTTTCTTTTGGCTGCGATTTGTTTCGTATTTCTCCTAATTTGCCTTCGTCTGTGTCTTTCGTTTATCTTTAGTTAATTTTTAGTTCCTTTTCTACTCGTTTTACCACTTCAGTGTTTTATTTTGTTTCGTCATTAGATTCTGTCGTTTCTTTTGGCTTCGTTGTTTCTCTTATTTCTTCTATTTTGCCTTATTTTGGCTTCATTATGTCTCTTATTTCTCCTATTTTGCCTTATTTTGGCTTCATTATGTCTCTTATTTCTCCTACTTTGCCTTATTTTGGCTTCATTATGTCTCTTATTTCCCCTATTTTGCCTTATTTTGGCTTCATTATGTCTCTTATTTCTCCTACTTTGCCTTATTTTGGCTTCATTATGTCTCTTATTTCTCCTACTTTGCCTTATTTTGGCTTCATTATGTCTCTTATTTCCTCCTATTTTGCCTTATTTTGGCTTCATTATGTCTCTTATTTCTCCTACTTTGCCTTATTTTGGCTTCATTATGTCTCTTATTTCCCCTATTTTGCCTTATTTTGGCTTCATTATGTCTCTTATTTCTCCTACTTTGCCTTATTTTGGCTTCATTATGTCTCTTATTTCCCCTATTTTGCCTTATTTTGGCTTCATTATGTCTCTTATTTCTCCTATTTTGCCTTATTTTGGCTTCATTATGTCTCTTTATTTCTTCTATTTTGCCTTATTTTGGCTTCATTATGTCTTACTTCTCCTATTTTGCCTTATTTTGGCTTCACTGTCTTATTTCTCCTATTTTGCCTTATTTTGGCTTCACTATGTCTCTTACTTCTCCTACTTTGCATTATTTTGGCTTCATTATGTCTCTTATTCCTGCTACTTTGCATTATTTTGGCTTCATTATGTCTTATTTCTCCTATTTTGCCTTATTTTGGCTTCATTATGTCTCTTATTTCTCCTACTTTGCATTATTTTGGCTTCATTATGTCTCTTATTTCTCCTATTTTGCCTTATTTTGGCTTCATTATGTCTCTTATTTCTCCTACTTTGCCTTATTTTGGCTTCAATTTTCTCTTTTATTTCTCCTACTTTGCCTTCGTCTGGCTTCATTATGTCTCTCATTCCTGCTCCTTTGCCTTATTTTGGCTTCTTTATGTCTCTTATTTCTCCAATTTTGCCTTATTTTGGCTTCATTATTTCTCTTATTTCTCCTACTTTGCCTTCGTCTGGCTTCACTATTTCTCTTATTTTGTTTATATATCTCAATTACTACTTTCCTTATCATACCTTGCCTCTCTATCTCTACTTTTGATCTTATCTTTCCTACTTTGCTTTCGTCTGTCTTTGGTCTATCGTCTCGTCGCTTCCCTCTCCCTTTACAGCCCCGGGAGTCGTCTGGTCGGATCGTCTTTCATGACCCGGATCCCTGAATCAGCGCGATCCATCTTGCCAGGAAATCAGAGCTGCCATTCTGACAATAAATCCTTTCCAGTCATTCTCTAAAACATGGAAACTCTTCGTACATACAAAATTAATCTTCTGTCATATTTGGTATAAAACTATATCTTCTATTATCAAAATTATCTTCATACATAATTGTTTCTTCAACTTACAAAAAACAGTCCTGGAAAAAACCGTAAAAAAAACTTACTAGAAAAAGAAGTTATTTCGTAGGATAAAATTCGTGAAAGTATTTTATGACACAATTCACTTCGTTTCAAAATTTTCTTCATACCTAATTGTTCCTTCAACTTGCCAAAAAAAAGTGGGCGACAAAAACCGTACACTCGAAACTAAATGAAATAGTTAAATCCTAGGATAAAATTCGTGAAAGTATTTTATGACACAATTCACTTCGTTTCAAAATCATCTTCATAAATAATTTCTTCAACTTACAAAAGAGTGAGGAAAAATCCGAACAATTTAAAAAACACCGTTATTTCATAGGATAAAATTCGTGAAAGTATTTTATGACACAATTCACTTCTCTGTCTGGTTATTTATAAACAGACGACACACAGACGCTGACACACTTTGAGAATCACGTCACTACAACTACTGATTCCCTTTGATCTACGTAAGTTCAGTGAGAATCAATAACAGTAAGGTACATTTTCAGAATTCACTTAACCCCTTGAGACCCAGAACGTAATTTCCATTGTAATTTCGGTACCATTAGACTATTTTTAGTAACTATAAGCAATATTTAAAAGATATGACCTGTTTAGTATCCTTGTCGACTAACTAATTTGGTATATTCAGTTACTTTTCGTAGTTTTATGGTTCGACAACATACAATTTTTTAAAGCAAAGGAAAGATCTGGGCGTGAAGGGGTTAAATAGGAGCGCTCTGTTATGAAGCGGCGAACAATATTTTGACGCGTAGTATAACACTAGACACGTAAAATACATGTATATCATAAAGCATCGGTATGATCCTATAATCCATAAGTTTTTAACCTTTACTGTATGAAAATAGACTGATCCTGCGACTAACTTGTCTGTTTCGAGTCCAGGATTTTGCTTTGGTTTAATGTAAAATAAGATCAGAGAGATTAAACCAGACAGTGTGATTCTTTTAGTGTTGTCTGTGCTAGTGAATGATTAATTGTGAGGGAACATACAAGGTGAATAATAAACTGTGAGGGAATAAAACGGTGAATAATAAATAATGAAAGGGTGAATAATGAAATACAAAGTGAACTGAGAAAATGAAAACAACATGAATAATAAACTATGAACAAATAAAACCAGGCGAATAATAAAAAATAAAAAAAATAATAATAATACTAAACTATAAAAAAATAAAACACGTTGAATAATAAATTGTAAGTGAATAAAAGTGAATAATGAATAATGAGAGGGAATGAAACAGCTTGAATATGTTATGTCAAGGCGAGGGAAGGGCAGTCCTGTACAACAATTAAAGGAGAGACCGTGACAGGCTGACCGGAACACTACAGGTCATACGAGGTCACCTGACACTTATTTGATACTCCCACGCTCTCTCGCTCTCTCTCTCTCTCTCTCTCTCTCTCTCTCTCTCTCTCTCTCTCTCTCTCTCTCTCTCTCTCTCTCTCTCTCTCTCTCTCTCTCTCTCTCTGTATGTGAGTGTGTCTCTGTGTGTGTCTCTCTCTCTCTCTCTGTCTGTGTGAGTGTCTCCCTCTCTCTCTTTCTCTCTATCTCTCTCTATTTCTGTGTGTGTGTGTGTGGTGTGTGTGTGTGTGTGTGTGTGTGTGTGTGTGGTGTGTGTGTGTGTGTGTGTGTGTGTGTGTGTGTGTGTCCCTTAGGTGCGCGGAGTGAGTGCTGTAGGCTCCCTCGTAACACCCTCGTAACACCCTCGTAACACCCTCGTAACACCTTCGTAACACCCTCGTAACACCCTCGTAACACCCTCCTAACACCCTCCTAACACCCTCGTAACACCCTCATAACACCCTCATAACACCCTCGTAACACCCTCGTAACGCCCTCGTAACACCCTTGTAACACCCTTGTAACACCCTCGTAACACCCTCGTAACACCCTCGTAACACCCTCGTAACACCCTCGTAACACCCTCGTAACTCCGTAACACCCTCCTAACACCTATACCTGTGTGGGTGCTCCGTGGTAGATTCGCCGCCTGAAGATCTAACTACCACATGCATTGGAATTACTAGAGTCTTTGTGGCCTTGTCTCTCGTATTTGTGTATGTTAATGTGTCTCTCCACCTACTCTATCTCCTTCCTTATCTATTCTCTATCCTATTCCCTATCCTATTCCCTATCCTATCTTATCCTATTCCCTATCCTATCTTATCCTATCTCTTCCTTTCTCACCTTATTTTATTTTAATTTATCCATCTTTCTGTCTTATATTTTTCGTTGGTGGTAATATTTTCCATCTGTTTACTCTAGTCTGTCTGTCTGTCTGTGTGTATGAGGGGGTTTCAGAGCCTCTATGTGTGTGTGTGTGTGTGTGTGTGTGTGTGTGTGTGTGTGTGTTCAGAGCCAGTAGAAAGCCTTGTTCTTACCAGGTCACGCGTAGGCAGGCTCAGGGCGTTCAGGACACGACCTATACATGTTACGCCCCGGTAGGCTAAGACATACACACCTCTAACAAGACGCCGCGGGCAGGTAAGTGTGGTAATAAGGACGCCAGGTGTGGTAAGGCTCAAAGGGAAGACCTCAAAGGAGAGACCGTCACTCAGGCGCTATGTCTTCTATACCCCTTTCTATGTGTGTGTGTGTGTGTGTGTGTGTGTGTGTGTGTGTGGTGTGTGTGTGTGTGTGTGTGTGTGTGTGTGTGTGTGTGTGTGTGTGTGTGTGTGTGTGTGTGTGTGTGTGTGTGTGTGTGTGTGTGTGTGTGTGTGTGTGTGTGTGTGTGTGTGTGTGTGTGTGTGTGTGTGTGTGTGTGTGTGTGTGTGTATGAAAGAGAGTAAGGTACCTCTAGTGTGACAGTGAGGTAGTGTAACTGAGTTTTTTTTGGTGTGTATATGTGTGTGTGTGTGTGTGTGTGTGTGTGTGTGTGTGTGTGTGTGTGTGTGTGTGTGTGTGTGTGTGTGTGTGTGTGTGTGTGTGTGTGTGTGTGTGTCGGGGGGTTGAGGGGGGAAGCATTGGTCACCTCGCCTTTAGTAGAGACGCGTGCTGTGTTTCATAAGCTGGTGGTTTGTGGTCTGCAGTCGCCAGTGCACGAAACATAATCACACAAAGTAATGCTACACTTAAGCTCCTCCTCACTGCTTACTCCCTCGGTTGCCTGCGTATCTCTCAAGGACGCTCGCTGACCTTTCCTACTAAAGGTCTGCTACTACTACTAAACTACTACCACCACTACTACTAATGATAAACTACTACTACTACCAAACTACTTACTCCAACTAAAGGTTTTCTCTACTAAAAAAAAAAAAAAAAAAAAAAAAAAAAAAAAAAAAAAAAAAAAATCCACTACTACTACTACTACTAAACTACTACAACTACCAAACTACTTACTTACTCCTACTAAAGTTTTTCTCTACTTTGCTTTGCTCCTGACTCCCTCGGTTGCCTGCGTATCATTGTTTTTTCTAGCTTTTCTACTCGTCTACTTTTCTATTCGTTTTCTAGCTCTTCTAGTTTTGTTCTTGCTATTTTTTCAATGTGATTTTTATGTTACGTCATTATATTATTGCATTGTTTTGGGTTCCCTCTCTACTCTATGCTATCTTTACAATGTGATTTTTATGTTACGTCATTATAGTATTGCATTGTTTTGGGTTCCCTCTCTACTCTATGCTGTCTTTACAATGTGATTTTTATGTTACGTCATTATAGTATTGCATTGTTTTGGGTTCCTTCTCTACTCTATGCTATCTTTGCAATGTGATTTTTATGTTACGTCATCATATTATTGCATTGTTTTGGGTTCCTTCTCTACTCTATGCTATCTTTACAATGTGATTTTTATGTTACGTCATTAGATTATTGCATTGTTTTGGGTTCCCTCTCTACTCTATGCTGCCTTTACAATGTGTTTTTATGTTACGTCATTATAGTATTGCATTGTTTTGGGTTCCTTCTCTACTCTATGCTATCTTTACAATGTGTTTTTATGTTACTTCATCATATTATTGCATTGTTTTGGGTTCCTTCTCTACTCTATGCTATCTTTACAATGTGTTTTTATGTTACTTCATCATATTATTGCATTGTTTTGGGTTCCTCTCTACTCTATGCTATCTTTACAATGTGTTTTTATGTTACTTCATCATATATTGCATTGTTTTGGGTTTCCTTCTCTACTCTATGCTATCTTTACAATGTGTTTTTATGTTACTTCATCATATTATTGCATTGTTTTGGGTTCCCTCTCTACTCTATGCTGCCTTTACAATGTGATTTTTAGGTTACGTCATTATAGTATTGCATTGTTTTGGGTTCCTTCTCTACTCTATGCTGTCTTTACAATGTGATTTTTATGTTACGTCATTATAGTATTGCATTGTTTTGGGTTCCCTCTCTACTCTATGCTGCCTTTACAATGTGATTTTTATGTTACGTCATTATAGTATTGCATTGTTTTGGGTTCCTTCTCTACTCTATGCTGTCTTTACAATGTGACTTTAAATCTGATTGTTACGTCCATTATAAGTCATTGCATTGTTTTTTAGGGGTTCCCGTCCCTTACTCTTATGCTACTTTTACAATGTCGTCGTGTTATGTTACGTCAATATAGTATTGCATCTTTTTTGTTCCCTTCTACTTCTAGAGTGCTGTCCTATTACAATGTGATTTTTATGTTCGTCTATTAGATTATTGCATTGTTGTTGGGGTTTCCTTCTTACTCCTATGTCGCTATTATTTTTTTTTACATGTGATTTTTATGTTTACGTCCATTATGTATTGCATGTTTTGGTTCCTTCTCTAAATCTAATGTCTGTCTTTACAATGTGATTTTATAAAGTTTAACGTATCTTATAGTCATTGCCTTGTTTTTTGGGTTCCTTTCTCTACTCTATCTGTCTTTACATGACATTTTTAGTTACTCACTCACAATACATTGCTTTTGGGTTCCTTCCTCTACTCTATGCTCCCTTTACAATGTATTTATTAGTTTACGTCATTATAGTACTTGCATTGTTTTGGATATCCTCTCTACTACTACTACTGCTATCTTTACAATGTGATTTTTAATGATTACGTCTCATATATATACTTGCATTGTTTTGGGTACTTCTCTACTCTATGCTGCCTTTACAATGGATTCTTAATTTTACTCATTATAGATAATTGCATTGTTTTGGTTCCTTCCTACTCTATCTACCTTTACAATGTAATTTTTTTATGTTAACGTCATTATAGTATTGCATTGTTTTGGGTTCAATTTTACTAATTTGGTATATTCAGTTACTTTTCGTAATTACATAGCTCGACAACACACACTTTTTCATAGCCAAGGAAAGATCTGGGCGTGAAGGGGTTAATATGATTGATAATAATAATAATAGTAATGCTAACAAGAGGGTATATAAGAAATCAAGAGTAACAACAACACTACCATCACTAACCACACAAACCAAATCAAACAAAAAAACAAACAAACAAACAGTAAACAAGACACGGCAGAACGTAAACAATGACGCTAAAAGGAAGGAAAAAAATCGATCCCCAACACAGAAACACACACCCACACACACACACCCACACACACACATACACACACACACACACACACACTAACACAAAAACGAAAGCCACTCATCCCAAAAGTGACAATTTATAACGTGAAGAAACTATAATGTGGAAGGGACCAATTACT
>JACEEZ010017999.1:0-32553 GCA_016584305.1 Chionoecetes opilio
CTCCCTTCGTGGCCCCTTCGGTATCATCCCCCCTTAGGAAAGGAAAGTGGGCCTGAGCTGCTACATAGAGAGACGGCTTTGGCAGTGATGGGACACCCCAGCCAGCCATGCCACTGCTGCTCTCCTCCTCCTGTCCTCCACTCACTCCCTCACTCGTCACGTCACCACTTCATTACAGCCGTGCCTCACTGCTACCGTTATCTTACCTCTTACAAGCACCGCCACACACCCTCAGGACGCCACAGGAGGCCTACAGGTATTATAAGTCACGGAGAACTATAGGCTGTGTCGCGGCCCTACACAACGCTCTTCTTGTTGTAAAGTTGTGACTTTTGGCGCCAGAGCGGCCAGACGCTATATCACAGAGCGGCCATGTTTACCAGTCAGTCAGGCAGTTAACTATAGTCAGTAAGTTTACCAGTCAGTCAGTCAGTTAAACAACCAGTCAGTCACTCAGTAGATAACCAGTCAGTCAGTTAAACCAATCAGTCATCCAACCAGTCCAGTCAGTCAGTGGAGCAAATGTATCCCTCTATTGACTGTAGGCCTATATCGTATTTCTAAGATTTTCAATGCTGACAAATATACGGATTCCATATTAAAGCGTGGTATTGTTTATTAAGCTTTGTCTGTCTTGGGATTATTCAAGTATTTCTCCAGTAGTTTATCTCAAGGTAAGCATGTGTAGCCTACACAAATTACAATGGAAATTACGCACTGGGCCTCAAGGGGTTAACGTGTTAAGGGGAGAGTCCGCCGTGAATTTTAAATTGCATCTACGGTCATGAATAATTTATATGTTGTGTATATTAGTACCCTTGTTACCACATGAACATTTCAAGCTGATCAGAGGAAAGGAAAAATTAAAAAATAAATAAAGAACCTATTTATGTCGGTTTTTGATGAAATTTTGAATTGCATCTTCTCAGCCATTTTTTGACCGATTTCCTTGTGACATGAGCATATGATAATTCATTGTTATTCTAACAATTTGTTCTGAGAATATTTTGAAAATTGTTTTCTAATTTTTTTTTTTAATTGTTAAAAAAAAAAAAAAATGAACATTTAAGGATAATTTTCCCATCTATCAAACTAAGACTTTAAACAAAAACAATCAGAACAGATTTTTTCTACGGTATTTGATTTTGTGTGTCCTAAAGTTTCGTGAAAATCGTGCCAAAAATAAAAGCAGATGAATTTTATGTTCATTTTATACTAGTTTTGAGAAAACGCGTTTTGAAGTTTTGCTAAAGTTTGTGGCTGGTGGGGACTTTTACGTCTTGAAGACTTTTAACAAACACATACAGCGCAAAAAGGATCGGCATTTTTTGCCCCCCCTTATAAGGATTTTTAACCCCCTAAGGCGGGGGTTTAAAAGGGCGCCACCCCCTTTTTTGCTTTCCCCAAATCCCAAGGTGTTTTGGAACCTTTTTGCTGCTTCCTTTTGTTTTTGTCTTCTTGTGTTCTTTCCTTTTCTTCTTTTTAGGCCTTTTTTTGGATGTGAATTTGGGGTTCCAAATTTTTGTAAACATTCACTTTTCATTCCCAAAGTGTTAAAATTTTAGGGGGTACAATTCCCCTGAAATTTGGGGTTTTTTTTTTTTTTTAAAGGTTTGGGGTAAAAAAAAACCTTTTTTTTTTTTTTTAAATTTTAAGTTTAAATGCCCCTCCTATGGGAAATTTAAAAAATTTGCTGAAAAAAACCGTTGAACCAAGGAAGGGTTATAGACCATTAACTAAAATTCTTTATATTAAAAGTTTTTCATTTTTAAAAGGCAGATCTTTGGTGTTTACGTAAACTTTAAAGTGTCAAAGATTTTATAAGTGTTAGGTGTTGAAAGATTTTGAAAGGTGAAAGAAATTATTCCATTTCGAACTTAGGTGTTGTTAGGGTTTTTTGTGTTTGCGAAAATCTCTAACTGTTGAGAAGTAACCAACCCAAAAGGGGCCAAAAGCGTTAGTCAATGTTACTTTTAATTTTTGCTTTAAATTGTTGGATTGTTTTATACTTTTTTTTATTTTTTGGGTTTTTTGGAAATTTTAAGTCTTGCCCCCCCAAATTTTTGGGGTTCCGAGGCATTTTGAAATTTAAAACCGGATTTTTGGGGAAAAGCGTATAGACCATTTAACTGTCAATATAGCCTTTGATAATATTGGGGTATAGCTTATAACCTTTAAGCTGAACATTAAAACCTGTTGGTATATTGGGTATACTGTAAGACCTTTTTGCTATACAATATAGCACTGTTGAGAAATTTTGGGGGTATACTTATGCCATTTAAGCTGATACATAGGCCGTTAGTAATATTGGGCTATAAGCGTTGCCTTTAAGCTTACAAAAGCACTGTTGAGTATATTGGGGTAAAAGCTTTAAAACCCCATTTAAACTGATACAATATAGGCCTTTTTGAGTAATTTGGGGGTAAAGCTGTAAGCCCTTTTAAGCTATACAATATGGCCTGTTGATAATTTGGGTAAAGCTGTATAAACCTTTAAAGCTGATACTTTTAAGCCTGTTAGTAATATTGGGGTAAACTTAAAACCTTTAAAACTATACTATGGCACTGTTGAGTATATTGGGTAAAAGCTGTAAGACCTTTTAAAGCTGATACAATATGAACTTTTTGGAAAATTTTGGGGTATAAGCTGTATAGCCCATTTAAAGCTGATCAATATGGGCACTTTGAGTACTTTGGGGTATAAGCTGTATAGACCTTTAACATACAATTGGGCACTGTTGAGTTATTGGGTTAGCTGTATAGACCATTTAAGTGATCAATATAGGCCTGTTGAGAAATAGGGGGTAAAAGCTGTATAGACCATTTAGCTGTAAAATATAGGCCTGTTAGTACTATTGGGTATAAGCTGTATAGCCATTAAGCTGATACAATATAGGCCGTTGAGAAATTTTGGGGTATAGCTGTATAGCCCCTTTTTTAACTATACAATATGGCACTGTTGATCTTTTGGGGGAAAAAGCGTATAGCCCTTTAAGCTGATCAATATAGGCACTTTTGATACTTTTGGGGCTATAACTGTATAGACCATTTAAGCTGATACATTGCACTTTGAAAATAGGGGGTTAACGGGATAGCCCTTTAAGCTGAACATTAGGCCTGTTGAGTATTTTGGGGGTAAAAGCTGTAAGACCATTTAAGCTGATAAAATTAGGCACTGTTGAGTACTTTGGGGTATAAGCTGTATAGACCTTTAACTGATAAATATAGACACTGTTGAGTTATTGGGCTAAAACTTATGCCTTTTAAAAGCTGATACTTTAAGACCTTGAGTAATTTTGGGGGTTAATGTATAGACCATTTAAGCTGATACAAATAGGACTGTTAGAAATTTTTGGGGTTAAGCTGTTAGCCCTTTTAAGCTATAAAATTGCACTGTTGAGTACATTGGGTATAAGCTGTAAAACCTTTAAGCTGATACAATTAGCACTGTTAGTACTATTGGGCTAAAAAGCTTATGCCCTTTAACTGATCAATTAACCTGTTGATAATTTTGGGGGGTATAAGCTGTATAACCATTTAACTAAAAATGGGCACTGTTGGTTTTTTGGGCTAAAACGTATAGCCTTTTAAGCTGATAAAATTAGGCCGTTGGTATTTTGGGGGTTTAAAAGCTGTATAGACCATTTAAGCTGTAAAATATAGGCACTGTTGAGTAATATTGGGGTATAAGCGTAAAACCCATTTAACTGATAAAATATGGGGCATGTTGATAATTTGGGTTTAAAAGCTTATAGCCCATTTTAAAGCTGATACAATAGGCACTGTTAGAAAATATTGGGGGTAAAACTGTATAGACCATTTAAGCTGATACATATAGCCTTTTTGAGTAATTTTGGGGGTATAATTAAATAACCTTTAAGCTGATACAATATAGGCACTGTTGAGTAAATTGGGGTATAAGCTTTTAAGACCATTTAAGCTGTACTTTTTTTAGGCACTTTTTTAGTAATAGGGGGTAAAATGAAATAGACCATTTAAGCTATACAAAAAGGGCACTGTTGAGTAATATTGGGCTATAACTGTATGACCTTTTAACTGTACAATAAGGCACGTTGAAAATTTGGGGGTATAAGCTGTATGCCATTTAAGCGAACAATTAGGCACTGTTGATAATATTGGGGTATAAGCTGTATGACCTTTTAGCTGATACAATATAGGCACTTTGAGTATATTGGGGGTTAAAAGCTGTATAGCCTTTAAAGCGATAAATATAGACATGTTGAGTATATTGGGCTATAAGGTATAGCCTTTAAGCTGAACAATATAGCACTTTTTTGAGTAATTGGGGTATAACTGTATAACCTTTTTAAAGCTGATACAAAAAGGGGCCTGTTGGTACTAGGGGGTTAAGCTTTATAGCCCTTTTAACTGATACAATATGGGCCTTTTGAGAAATTTTGGGGCTATAAGCTGTATAGCCATTAAAAGCTGATAAAATTAGGCCTTTTGAAATTTTGGGGTTAACTTATAGACCTTTACTGATACATAAGGCCTGTTTGGATATATTTGGGGTATAAGCTTATAACCATTTAACTGAACAATATAACATGTTGAGTACTATTGGGGTAAAGCTGTATAGCCCTTTAAACTGATAAAAATATAGGCACTTTGAGTATTTTGGGGGTATAAGCTGTAGTGTTTTTTTTTCTTTTGACAGGGGTGTGTGTGCGTGTTCAGTAGTGACAAAAGTAATGCGGACTAACTTTTGTCATTGCAATTCGACAAACCCACAACGTACGTAGTATGGAGCTCCTTATTTGCCTCATGATTACTTTTGTTCAGGTGAAAACAACCCAACTGTTTTTAAAATTCTCTCATGGTGCTTTATCTAAACTTTTTCCTCGTTTTTTAAATTCCTTTTGACCATTCCACAATGGCATTAGCTACCCCTTTTTTTGGGGCAAATTTCGCCTTATTGTATTAATTCCTTTATATTTGGGGAATTTTCACATTTATCCCATTTTTCATTTTTCCAGGATATTTTTGATCATGAAATATACAGGGGATACCGTGTGTCTGTCTTTTTTTGGGTCCGAACTGAAATTTTCAATTTTGAGAGAGTGGGCTCAAAACGCAATAATCGTGGGTGGTAACGGTTTTTGGCCCCTGTTGATTAAATCATTTTAAAAAGGGGGTTTTTTAGGCAAAAACACTTGGGATATTTGATGACAGGAAGAAACTCTCCGGTTTTTACGTCTTTCCCGATGTCACTTACTCCGTAACTTATGTATTCCCGGGTTTTTTTTTGTGTGTGTGTGTGTGTGTGTGTGTGTTGTGTTTGTGTGGTGTTCGCGTCATGCGGTGTGTGTGTATGCTGTGTGCATTGGGGTGTGCGTGCGTGCGTGCGTGTCCGTTTGGGGGCGTGTTGTTGTGTGTGTGTATCAATACATGGTCCAAGGGCCCAAAGCACTTTTCTAGGGAAAACCTGCATGAAATACCCCTTAAAATATTTATAGCCTCGTTTTTTCTAACTTCTCGCATCGTCTGTATATTTTTAACAATTTGGATTTCTTTTAAACAGTTGTGATCACTTTTCCTGCGCTGCCAAAGATGGAGACAGAGTAAGGTTTTTTGCGATATACATAGATGTACCTGCAGAAAATGGGGGGTAAATTATCCATGGAAAAACTTTTTTTAAAGGGAACAGCAGAAAACCTTTTAAAAACCCCGGATCATTTTTTGAAATCACACCTGCACGCCCCCCCCAAAAACTCCCGGGGGCCTTACTCCCCGAACACAAGGCACGGCTCCACCACACAGTAACACCTCCCCCACCCCCCCATTGCCACCAGGGCACTCCCACAAGCACGGGTACAACCACACTTGTCCGCACAAAACCCCAAACCCCAAAATGATCTTCACGTGCCTGGCAAAATCAGGCTTTTTCTTGAAACTTTCTACAAATATCCCTTGAACTCCCCAAACCCGTGTGTCTAAAGGTTGTTTTTGATTTGAAGGGTATAAAATCCTTTTCCACACTCTAGGGGTTCTGATTTTTAAACCCCGTGTGTCGGGTTGTTGGTGATTCCCCCCTTTCTAGCAATCTTTCCCCACACTCTAGGGATTCAGTTCTTAACACCCGGTGTCAGGGTGTGTGTGGTGAGGGGACTCTTTTTAGTAATCTTTCCCCCCCTCTAAAATTCATATTCTTGACACCACGTTGCGGGGGTTGAGGTGAGGGAACCCCATTGTATAAATCTTTTCCCACACTTAACTTCAAATTCTTGACCCACTGTGTGTCAGGGTGTGTGTGGGGAGGGGAGTCTTTTTAGTAAATCTTTTCCCCACTCCAAAAATTCATAATTCTTAAAAAACATGTGTATCAGGGGTGGTTTGGTGAGGTCCTCTTTGTATAAAACTTTTCCCACACTCTAAACATTCATAAATTTTTAACACCACTGTTTGTCCGGGTGGTGTGGTGAGGTACTTTGTAGTAATCTTTTCCCCCCCTCTAAACATTCATATTCTTACACCACTGTGCTCAAGGAATGTTGCTCGGTGACTCTTGCATTTGAATGTTTTGCACACTGCGCACTTTTAGCTCACTGCTGCCTGTGGGCCCGAGCTGCCTGCTTCCAGGGGATTCTTGCCATCACCCCTGGCCTCCCCCACCTGAGGCAGATGATCCCGCTGCTCCCGGCCACTCATCTGCTGCCCGCCCCCCAGCCTCCCCCGCAGCAACCTCTGGCCACCCCCAAACCCACGGCCCTCGACTGCTGTAAAGAAAACCCAATTGGGATAAAACCAAACAGCCTGGGAAAGGAGAGATTTTTATTAACTAAAGATCCAGGGGTGGTGTGTCTTACAGACTCCATGCTTGAAGACCAAGTGTTGAAAGTAAAAACACAACTTCAGAAGGGGGCGAAGTGTTTGGGGGTTTTTTTAAAAGGGAAAAAATAAGGGGGAAATATAAAAAGTGGAGGGTGGGGAAGGGAAAGCTGCAATAGTGAGTGTCCAATAGCATCCCACTAGAGCAACCAGACATGGGGCGACCTTCGTACCACCCAAAAAAGACTGAGGGAAGGAAAAATGAGAATACTAGAGGGGGCTCGGCTCGTTTGGCCTTACGTATAGGGGGGGGGGGGGCCGGCCCCGTTTGGCCTATAGTAAGGGGGGGGGGGGGGGCCGGCCTCGTTTTTTCCTATACTATGGGGGGGGGGGGGGCCCGGCCTCGTTTGGCCTATACGTATAAAGGGGGGGGGGGGGGGGGCCGGCCCCTTTTTCCCAACTATGGGGGGGGGCACGGGCCCCGTTTGGCCTTTCTATAGGGGGGGGGCACGGCCTCGTTTGGCCTAACTATAGGGGGGGGGGGGCCCGGGCCCCGTTTGGCCTAACGTTAGGGGGGGGGGGGACGGCCTCGTTTGGCCTAAGTATAGGGGGGGGGCACGGGCCCCCCGTTTGGCCTATACTTAGGGGGGGGGGGACGGCCTCGTTTGGGCCCTTTCGTATAGGGGGGGGGGGGGACGGCCTCGTTTTGGCCTTACGTTGGGGGGGGGGACGGGCCTCGTTTGGCCTTACGTATAGGGGGGGGGGGGCACGGCCCGTTTGGCCATGGAAATCAAATTATGCAATATATTTATATCCCTCCGAGGCCTCAAAATGCTCCTAAAAAGCTAGATTTTCAAAAAAAATCCTGCTGACCCCTTTTTTTCAGACCCCCCCCGCCGAGAGGGTCCTTCGCTCGCCCGCCCCGTCTTAAAAAAATCCCGGATTCCCTTTGTGCCCCCCCCCCCCCCCCTTTCCAGCCTATATATGCCACTGCTTCAGATCCTTCCTTCTTCCCTTCTTATACCAAAAACATTGAATTTTTTAGGGTTTCTCTCTAATTCTGCATCTTAAATCAAAAATTTTTCTTATTATTCAAATATTTCTTGAATTTTGAAACAATTCTTAAAAAAAAAAATTCTTCACATATTTTAGGGTTCGGGCCCTGTGCGGAGGTTTTTTGTTGGGGTTCGGCGCCTCGGAAAAGGTTAAGAACACTGTACTAGGGTCCCTTTGAAGTACTGAAAGGGTACATTTTTAGGTTTGCCCCTACTCTCCCCTGGTCCAGGTCGTTTCGGCCGTATGTAATTTAGGCGTGCCCCCAAACTGACAAAAGGCCAATCATCTCACGGCCTAAAAAACTAAGGCCTAAATTTATACGGGGTAAAAAACCCAAATGTTAAATTTTACATATTTTTCCCCCTATATGTAAAGTCCCCCTTTTTCTGATATATATTATATATATATATATTATATATTAATTATATTATAAGAAGAATAAACCAGCCGGGGTAAAAAACTTGTTGTTTTTCGAAAGTTTTCGGCTATACATAACCATCATCAGCCTAAAAACGGGGGTCAAAAAAGTTTTTTTTAAAAAAAAAATATACAAATTATAAATTATTTGCCCCCTTTAAATGCCCAACCAAATATAAAAAAATAAAGTAAAATTATAAAACGTAAAAAAAAAAATCTACACATACCTCAACATCGCAGGGAGTGTTTGGGGTTCCCAGGGCTAAAGCACAGGGGCGGGGGTTTAGGTGCCCTTTGCGCAGAGAACGGTTTTGGGGGTGGTGGGGAGGCTCTCCATATCCCCGGGTGGGGTCGTGGGAGCTTGTGTTAATATATTAAAGTCTTGATTTGATATTGGTGGCCTAGGGTTTCGGAATGTCCCGAAAGGGTGAAAATGGGGTTTGGACACGGTTTGCCATCCCGTAGACAGTCCCCGATGCTCCCGTCGCATATATTAAAAAACAAGCTCCCACGCTCCACCCGGGGGTTGTGAGGCCTCCCCACCCCCCCAAAACCGTCCCCCTGCCACAGGGCACCTCAACCCCCCTCCTGTCTTTTAGCCATGTGGGAACCCCCTCCACTGCGATGTTGATTGGGGATGTGATATTTTTTTTTTTTACTGTTTTATAATTTTTACTCTTATTTTATTATATTTTAGGTTAGGCATTTTAAAAGTGCAAAAAATTTTTTATAACTTGTATATTTTCATTTTTAACAAAACATTTTTGTATCCGATTTTAGGCTGATGATGGCTTATGTATAGCCGAAACGTTCGAATAAACAATCAAGATGTTTTCTACCCCGCTGGTTTATATCTTCATTAATTAGATCAAGATTCCCTCATGAGAAGTATTGCCTCTCTATATATATATATCACTATCGTGAGCGATCGTGACGCACGCCAGAGATAATGACGTGGGGATGTTAAGGTTTGTTTTAACTCACTAAAACAGCTAAAGACCAGTTTCTTTTAAGGTGATAATCTTTAAATAAGCGAAAGCGAAAAACGCCAAGATTTTTTCCCCCAAGCGAAAAACATTGAAGATGATGACACATTGACGCCTTCTCTACACTGGCACAACCCTCCTGCCCAGCCAGGACCAGACCAGCTGCTCAAGACCCGTGCTGAGATAAGAGACCAGCTAAGAACGAAGTATACAGATCGGCAATGACCACCGCAGAAGAATTGATGGCGAGGGGCACTATGCAGATCCCCTTGCCTTGCAGCCTACCTTATATTTTAATAGTTTAAATTATATTTGAAGTGTACGACAATTATCGTATTTGTATGATATGGGTTCCCCTTTGGGTGAACAGTTGGGCTGTTACCGTGTACGGCTCGTGGACGCGGAAAAATTATGCAGCTATTGCCTACAAGTTATTTCGGTAAAATAGACCTTGATGAATGAATTGTGTGTTGTAGTGTAATAAGGCTGTGTGGTGTGCTAGGTGGTCAAGTGTGACCTGTAGATGTGTTAAAACCCGTGGTGTTGTGGTGTGATTGTGTACCAGTGTGGTGTGACACCTAGTTGGTGTGATGTGGCGCATAGTAGTGTGATGTGAAGCATAGTAGTGTGGGTGTGAAGCATAGTAGTGTGTGGAGCATAGTATGTGATGTGAAGCATAGTAGTGTGATGTGAAGCATAGTAGTGTGATGTGAAGCATAGTAGTGTGATGTGAAGCATAGTTGTGTGATGTGAAGCATAGTAGGTGATGTGAAGCATAGTATGTGATGTGAAGCTATTTAAGAGCAGAGATTCCAACCGGGTTCCGCGAACCCGGGGTTCCGCCACCTCACCGGGGTTCCGCGAGAACCGTAAAAAAATTATGTGAAATTCAAAATGACAGTGATTTTAATTCAAAATTCATAACCCCCTATAACCCATCACAAACACTTTCCAGACACCAACACACTCGTACTTCAGTCAGTAAAAAGGGATATTGTAAGGAGGCAAATAAATGCTAAAATTAAAAAAAATTAGTGTTTTTTTCCCGTGCGGGTACCCCTTCTTCCTACTCCCAAGGTTGGCGACAGGGTTGGGTGGGAGGGTGACGCAACCCCGGAGTATCATAGTGTCACGACCCCCAGCCCAGCCATTCACACATTTTTCCTTTTCAGTCTTTTTTGGGGCAGCGAAACCTGGGAAACGTTGTGTTAATTAATCTCCCCCAGTTAAATTGTTTGATAGGGATTTTAAAGACTGAAGCATTTAAAATATTTGAAAAAAGCATGTCGGGGAAGGGGAAAGGACAGGACGAAAAATCACAATACCACCCAGTACGAGTAAAGGAAAAGTGAGTGATGTTAAAAAAATTCCCTTTACATGACGTTATCGGGCCCTTTGGGCTTTAATGGATGGGAAAAAAACCCACTTCCTTTGTGCATTGTTTTTGGGAAAAAGCCGCTAACCAGCTATGGCCCCCCCAAATTTAAAATGCCCTTTAACCTAATCACAGCCACTTGTCAAATAAACCGGGGATTTTTTTTCGAAGGGACTTTTAAAATTTCCCCCAAAGAAACAAAAAAGTTTTTGGGGGGGAAAAAAAAAAAAACCAATTTAAGTGATAAAAAAAACAACAAATTTATTATATTAAAAAAAATAAAAGTAAATATTGCGAAAGCCTAAAAATGCCTGCTTGCAAAAAAATTTGTGAGAACAATGCTGGGTGAAGAAGTTTGAAAGTGAATTAAGCAGGTTCCTGTTCTGTAAAAAAATTAGTGGGCGTGTGATACCTCCAACAATGTATCTGGGTATTTTGTCTAAAATACTGCAAAATAAAAAAACCTTTCTTCCAAGTAGATGAAAAACTGAAATAACGGGTAAAGCTCAGCTGCTGGCATTTGTACGATTTGAAAATAAAGGGTGAAAAAAATGGAAAATTTTTTTTTGCTGAAAAGAACTGCCGAAACTACCAAAGCAACGTTTATTTTAAACTTTTTTTGTCTTCTTACCTGGAATTTGTGGTTTGTCATGGAACCGAGCTTTGGGAATCTCACTGAGGGTGCTCCCTAAATGTTTGGGCTCAGTACAAGGCTTTGTATCCGCGTGAAAGAAAAAACCCTAAAGTCATAACAACTCACGGGGTTTTCTCCCCGAGAATTTCTGGTTTCAAAAACTTTGGGGATGATTTAAAACAATCCTTGATAAAACTGTGAACATGGTAAACTTTCAAAAGCACCCCCTCTGAAGTCTGGCATATTTGAAAGGCTGTGTGAAAACATCAAAAGTCAGTGACCTTCTCCAGCACACGGGGGCCGATGGCTTTCCAAAGGGTAATTTTGACAAGGGTATTCGAGCTGGACGGAACTGCCTTTTCTTCAAAGAGAAATAAATCCAGTTTCTGTGAATGTCTTGAAACTACAACTGGCAAATGAAACTAACATATTGGCAAAATTTACAGCATTTAAAAAATTGAACCCAGCATGCGGGGGCAAGGAAAAAAATCTGACTTCCACAAAAAACTTCTTGCATTTAAGAAAAAACTACTTTTGGAAAAAGCACCTTTCAAAAGGAAAATCGAAAAAGTTTCCACTCCTACTTCAACTAAACTCGACTGAATATGAAAAAGCATTCCATTAATTAAAGGCTTTGGGGGTCACTGTCAGAAATTTTTATATCTTCCCCCCCTTGTCATCAGATCGTATGCTGGGTGGGAAAACCCCCTTTACTGAGTTCTCCCGAAAAGAAACCTACTTATCCTGCAAGAAGAGGGGGGAACTGGTGACTTCAGAGCGATCGAACCTTAAAAAGAAACTTTAAAGAAATCTCCCTTGACATTTGGATTTTAGAAAAAAAGTACCCTGTCATCCAGTAAAAACATTGGATGTTTTACTCCAGTTTTCAACTTCTTACCTTGGAAAAAAGCTTTCTCATGTCGACCGTCATTAAAAACAATCAAGAAAAACGTCTTTTGTCGGTCGAGGAAAAAACTGCGTGTGTGTCTTCAAAAATTTGGGGCCCAAAAATTTCAAGATACCAAAGAGAAAACAAGCCCAAGTGTCCACTGAAAAGGGAAACCCCTAACTTATTGACTTTTTATGGAACTCTCATGACATGTGAGTAATTGTAGATTTCTATGAAATTTATTGCTCAAGAACTTTTCTTAAAAAAATTATATATATATTATATTATATATTTATATAATAAATATATAAAAATTATATATAATATTTATAATATATAATATTATATATTATATATATAATATATATATATATATAATATATATATATATTATTATATTATTTTATATATATATTTAATAATAATATAATATTAAATAATATATATATAAAATATATATAAAATAAAATTATATAATTAATAAAATTTTAAAATATATTATATATATATATATAAATTAATATATAAATATATATATATATTATATATATATTATTATATATATATATATATTTAATATTTATATATATAATATATAAATTTGTATACTATATATAGGGGGGTTTCCCTTGGGAAAATGAAAAAATTTTTACAGGGGGTTCCCCCAAAAGGGGTAAAGGGTTTGGGGAAACACTGGTATAGAGTATGATTAACGCATAAAATTTTTGTTTATGATGTGACCTAGTAGTATTGTGACACATTTTGTTATGTGGTGTAAAGCCTGAATTCAAAGCTATAAAGTCTTTAGTGAATAAAATTATTTTACCTGAGGGTTTTGTCCCTTTTTGGTCGTATTTATCTCAAAAGCGATTAATCGGGTGGCTCGGTGCGACAAAGTGGGCTACAATATTCCATCCCTGCACCGGGCCCCTTCGGGGCCCAAACGCTCACGGGGCCCAAACACCCCCGGCCGAAATGGGTTTTTTACGGCCGAATCGCCCGAACTCCTCTCACTTCCCCCAAAAAAGCTTGGGGGCTTGTGGGAATGCGGGGTTTTCGGTGGGGAACAAATTATGCTCGGAAAAACGTAATTTAAGAGTTGTTAGGGGGGTAAAAATTTCCCCAGATCTAGGGGGAATTTCCTTATATCTAGAAATTTGCCTAACCAAAAATTTAAACCCAACCCAGCAGGGGCTTGACCCACCGTAACCTAACCTAAACCCAAACCCAAAACAAATCCCAACCCAACCTAACCTACCCAAAAACGTAAACCTACCCCAACCTAACCTAACTTCCTAGCGGGGGGTTTGGGGGGGTTCTCGACCTTGGGGGCATCATTCTGTGAGGATCGTCAGGTGCACCGTTCTGCACTCAAAGAAAACCAATGAATTTTTCCCCGGCTCTAGGGAAAAGTTTTTCAAAAGCCCTAACTCACCAACTATATTTGGTAGGCATTTTAGTGCCGGGCCTTTAATCCCGCATTGGCCCAGGTGGCCCGCTTGTTGTGTGGAGGGGGATATGGCCAAACACTAGAAAAAACCCAAAGTGGCAACCACCTACGATGTCCGTAAACTAATCAAAATATAGTCATAAACGCCAAAACTTAGACAACTCACAACACGATCTAAAGAATTTTTTAAGGGGGATAAAGGGAGAAAATCAAGGCGAGGTAGCAAAAGTTCTTAAGGTTAGTACGGCTAAAAACAAGAATAAACGGTTTCAAGCGGGGAAAAAAGGGGGGGTTTATTAATAAATAGGAGAAACGGGGGTTCACAAATAGGGGGGTAAATGATTGGCATGGACTCTAGACAGGTAGTTAGTGGGATCATTAGGAGCTTTAAAGGGAGGGTGGACAGTGTTATGGTGGGGGTGAAAGGGGGATGTAGGGGAGTGTTTTGGTAACAGGAACTACCCGTGTAGGTCTCACACCCCTTGTAGCCCTTTCCCTTATATTTCTATGTTTTATGTAGCACTGGGGCCAAAACCACCTCTGCCAACCGTACCAAAAATTCCTCACCAAGCCCGACCCAAAATCAAAACAAACAAACGTCTTTCAAAGCAATGGGACCTTCATCAACAAACAACAAACAAACAAAAACAATTAAACTACACCATCAAATTTCACCACTCTGGGAAAAAAAGCAAACAACTACAAATAAATAAAACACAAAAAAATAGACAAACCCTTTATTCCCCATACATCCTACCGTACATAACACTAGCCTATAGCCGCCTCACTCGCCCTCATAAATTTCCCGCCTGCATGGGGCACCGCGGGGGGGGGTAAGGGGCTTGCCCCCCCCAAATCAAGGGGTCAGCCCCCCCAAAATTGTGAGAAAAAACCCAAAAAAAAAACCCCCGCCCCACATTGTGCAATTCCTGTTTTGTTAGTGGAAGAAAAAGGCAATTTTATTATTTTGTATAAACAGAAAAAAAAATTTTCTTCAAAATTATCAAATTTAGTTACTATGGTATGATGCATGGTATAAATCTACTAAATTTATGTGTCATGTAATTAAAGCTTAATTCCACTTTCTTCTCTTTTTTTGGGCCTCAAAATGACCCTGGAACGATTATTTTCAAATTTCCCCTCGACCCCCCAGCTGGGAAACCCCACCACCCCGGGGGTAAGCCCCCCAATTTTTTTTCCTGGTGCGCCACTGCCCACAATAGGGGCTTTTTCTAATGGGGCTAGTTTTATTTTGGGGGAAAAACCAAAAAAAAAAAAAAAAAAAAAAAAAAAAAAAAAAAATTGTGTCTCTCTCGTTAAGGTTTCTTTACAACCTGTAAGTTAGGTTAGGTTGGGTTAGGTTAGGTTAGGTTAGGTTAGGTTATGTTAGGTTGGTTTCATTAAAACATAAGGTTAGGTTAGGTTTATTTGATTTATTTATTTATTATTATTTTTTTTTTTTTGAGTTTGCGCAAAATAAAACTAGCACCGATTAGAACCAAGCACCTATTGTAGGCAGAAAAAGTAGTTTGGTGGTCCTCTGAAAAGCAGAACGTGAAACTCTCCTCCAATTAACGCCAAAACGCAGCACTAGTCCCCGATCATGTTGATATTTCTGTGGGTGTGTGTGAACAGTAGTTATCTATCTGATATAGTCGGTAAGTTTTTAGGTCCCCTTATGAGCTATTGCACTAAAGCTATAGGATAGGAAAGATTCGCCCACCCAGGGGGCAAAACCATGGTATACAGGCAACCAATCCAAAAAAACATCTGGTTAGGTAACCAGGCTACACATAGAACTGAAAGAAAAAGAAACACCGTCTGGCAACGCCGTGCCAATCCTGACTTCCTCCTGACCGAGCCCGGCTGCCGTCCATCCGGCTCGGAGCCCTTCATTCTTATTTTTGCCTTCCATAGCGTCAACACCTGCTGCGTCTCCTGTAACACGTGTTGTTTCTCTATTCAGCCATATGGTAAGGGCCCCTGCATGTTTTTTCGTGTTTACGTGGAGTCTGTGGTGTGAAGTTTTTTATACCCATTAAGCTTCGTAATCCTTCTGTAAGGGATCTTACGGGCATGAGTGTAGTTTCATTCTTCATCCCTAGGCCCGGGGCCAGCTGTGTCCTTAAATATATTTTATTCGGCTGTGTCTGTGTCTGTGGTGTTAAGCTAGCGCCCAGGGGGCGCAGGCTTATCACCCTTTCTCCCCTGGCATTATTTCGCCCGCCATAGCGTCCCTGGCCTGACACCTGGTCTGCCACGTTACGCTGAGATGGGCGGATGGTTAGCAGTAGTTCTCGCCAGCGCCGCCCCCCCCCCCCCGCCCGGACCCTCCCAAGGTGCTGGTCAAGGTGGGTTTGGTGGTATCCGTGTCTGGCCACGTGTAAGTCTGAGTATGGGCGATGGTTACGTAGTTCTTTCTCCCAGACCACGCCCCCCCCCCCCCCCCCCCGCCCCCGTCCCGGACGCCTCCAATGGTGGTGGCGGGGGGTTTGGTGGTCCCTGGTCTGCACGCCTCTGGCCCTGCCACGTGTGCGCTTGAGATGGGCGGATTGTTACGTCGCTCTTGCTGGTGCCCAACCGTCCCCGCCTTCCCCGCCCGGACCCTCCCATGGGCCGGGTAGGGGAGTTGAAGCGGAGGTCCCTGGCTGGCATGTCGACCCCCCCCCCTCCCCCGCCGCATCCACACTTAGCCTGGGGGTTCGGGGCAGTGCGTGTGGCGATGGCAGGTGGGGGTTTAGGGCGGCTTTTCGTGTTGCGTCTAGTCCCTTTCCCTCCTCACTTGTTTTTTAACACCCTTTTTTCCAGGCGGCTCACATTGTGAGGCCCAGGGATGCTCGACTCTGTCTTTTAGGTCCCGAGTCCCAAGTTCTGCTCCTCGCACGCCCCGTGCCTTCTGTCGGACCTTTTTTCGTTCGTCCCCGCCGAATTGCCCTGGTATGCTGTTAGATGGCTGGGCGCTCATCCTCGCCGGGAGGGGGGTGTGGGGCCCTGCTTTACCAATAATATATATAATATATATAAAAAATATATATATTTATTTTATATATATATTTTTTATTAATTATATAAAAAAAATTTAATATATCAGAGCTGGGCCTAAAAAATTTGAATTTTTTTAAATACAAAATCGGGGGAGAAATGTTTTTAAAATACTAAATACTAAAACATCTACGAATGTATTTAAATACTAAATACTAATACATAATTGTATTTAAAACATTTGTAATACTTTTAAATACCACACTTTTTAAATGACAAAAAAAAATTAATTTCCTTGGGTTTAACATAAAAAAATAAAAAAATAAGGAAGCTCATGGGGCCGTGGGGGCCCTAACGTGGTATTTTCCTGTTACCAAACACTACCTAATCCCCCTTTCATTCTCACCATGCCCTATCCAGCCCCAATTTAAAGCTCCCTAATGACTCCGCACTAATTACCTTTTACTAACCCCATCCAGTCATTCCCCACCCCTTTTGGGGTAAACCCAGTTTTTCCCATTTTTTTTTTAAATTTACGTTTTTCCGTTTGAATCCTTACTTCTTGTTTACCGGGGTTTATACCCGTAAAAATTTTTTCCCTCCCTCCCCTTTTATTAAATTTTTACCCATTTAAAAACTTCATAGATCCCCCCTTACTCTGCGTTCCGAGTGAGTGAAATTTTTAATAGCTCCAATTTTCTAAAGTAAATTTCGCATCCCTTGAATCAAATTTGGTCATCCTTCTTTTGCACTGATTCAAACAAGGCTATACCACCCTGTAATATGGAACCAAAAATAAACCGCATAGTCAGGTGAGATCTGCTAGACCCAGAAAAATTTAAAAAAAACTTCCGCGCTTTACTTTTAACATTTTGGTAATTAATCCTAACACTCTTTTAGCCTATTTTAGCCTCAATACTTGTTTCCTAGGGGGGGTCTGGGCTCCCCCTACTCCAAGATTTTTTTCCCCTTTCAGATCTTTTCAGCGAAACTTTGCGTATGGGTATCTATTCCCCATTTTTTTTCTACCAACTTTCCCATAGAAAAAAACCCTGGTAATAAAAACCAACATAAGGTACCCTTTAAATTTTTTGAAATGTTTCGCAATATTTCCTTGATTTGGGGTTTTCCTTTGAAAATTTTCCTTTTCAGGCCTAAATTTCCTGAAATCAGGGAATTCCTTGCCAGTGGGAAAACCTGGCCTGTAAAAATCAGGGTTGCCCAAAAAGTGTCGGGTTTAGGCCGTATATGAATGTTATTAATATATAAATTTAAAATTATATTAATAATAATAATATATTTATTATAAAATATATATAAAATTTACCCCCCCCTCCCCAAGTGCCTTACGGGGGGGGGACCCTAAAATCCTCAGGGGCGGACCGATTCAAAGGTGACGACTCGATGTGTCTTTAAACGGGCCGGTCCCCCGTAGCTAGGGAGGATGCTGAGAAGTGCCCTTTGCGGTAAGCGAAAAAAGCGCCTTACCCCTCTTCAGGGGCTTTTGAACGGCCCCCCTAAGGGGACCTGCTCAAGCCCATTACAGTCGAATTTTTAGGCGCTTTTTTCCCGCCCTTTCCCCCCCAAAGCCCAAGGGGTGGCGTGGTCCGAAATCCTACTAGCCAAAACGTTCCCATTGAGCGTGTTGGGAGCTTCAACCAAAACAAAGGCTTTAAAACTTTCTTTCTGAAACAAGAATTTTTGTCCCTCCCTCCCCACCAACAAGGACCCGCTCTCCCCCGCCAAAAGCGTTTTCATCAAAGTTTGACTTTTCCGAGGTTTTGACCACTTATATTTTTTTGCATTGAGAATGCCGTCACCATGATAATCGTTAAGGTGTGTGTTCGAGACAGTGAGTGAAAATTTTAATCAGAAAAATTTACGGAATAAGGAGGAGTTAAAAAAAAAAGGGGGAAAAAAATTTTTTAAAAGATTTCATTTTGCTCTCTTTATCTTATTATGGTATATTTTACTGTTTTTTTAAAATTTTCAGTTTGCATAATGTCTCGTAAAGATGATGGTATGTTCAGCTGCCCTAATATCATCTGGTAGTATGATAACGTGAATAAAAACTTTTAGTGCGGGGGAACACCCCCGCCCGCCCCCCCCCAAATAAACCACACAGCACCAACTTGTATGCCAGCTTTTGACACCCTATAGTCCCGTTTTTAGTTTCCACAACGAATACCCCTTGCAACCTATTATTACGAAAAAACCCAATTTTTTACGTTGTGCAACTGTAAAAAGGGCTGTTTTTCCCTTTATAAACAAAAGGAAGTCTGTAAAGGTAAACACAGTCCTAAGGCATGGTCAGACCAGGGACTTAGTTTCGGGCCCCTTTAGCGGTCCCACAAAAGGGGGCATTTTAGTCCCCAGAGCTGTGCATAACTATGGATGGGAAAAGATCCCCACCCAGGGCAAACCCGGGGTATACGGGAAAACCAATACCCCATCGGGGAAACCAGCTACACTTGATCTAAAAAAAAAGAAACCACGTCGGGCAACCCGTGCCAATCCGCCGGGGCCCGGCGCCCCGCCACCCCGGTCGGAAAGCCCATTTTTAATTTTCCCTTCATCGAGCAACACCTGCTGGTCTCCTGTACGGGGTTTTGTTTCTTTCGGGCCCCATATGGAAAGCACCTGCTTTTTTTTTTCGTGTTTACGTGGGTGTGGTGAAATTTTTTACCCTTCATGCTTCGTAACCCTTTCTTAGGGTTCGGGCATGAGGTAGTTTATTCTTCACCCCTGCCGGGCCCAGCTGTGTCTTAAATATTTTTTTTGGGCGGTGTCGTGTCGTGGTGTTAGCTCCCAAGGGGGCGCAGTTTTTACCCTTTCTCCCCGGGCATTATTCCCCCCCGGGGCTCCATGGCCGAACCTGGTCTGCCACGTGTAAGCTGAGATGAGCGGATGGTTACGTGTTCCCAGCCCGCCCCCCCCCCCCCCCCGGGACCCCCCCAGGGCGGGTGCGGGGGGGGGTTTTCCCCGGTTGCCACGTGTAAACTGAGATGGGCGGATGGTTACGTAGTTCTCCCGCCACCCCCCCCCCCCCCCCCCGGACCCCCCCAAGGGGCTGGGGGGGGGTTTTGGGGGTCCCTGGTCTGCCAAAGGGTCAGCTGAGATGGCCGGGATGGTTACGTAGTTTCTCACCCACGCCCCCCCCCCCCCCCGGGCCCCCCTCCCAAGGGCTGGTGCGGGGGGGTTTGGTGGCCCCTGGTTGCCCGTGTAAGGAGAGGGCGGAGGGTTCGGTTCCCCCACCACCCCCCACCCCCCGCCCGGACCCCCCCAAGGGGCTGGTGGGGGGGTTTGGTGGCCCTGGTCGCCACGCCCCGGGCCTGCACGTGGCCTGAGATGGGCGGATGGTTAGTCGTCTTGTGGTTTTCCCCCCAACCTTCCCCCGCCCCCCGCCCGGCCCCTCCCAGGGGCCCGGGAAAGGGAGTTGACCGGTCCCGGCTGCCATGTCGACCCCCCCCCTCTCCCGACCACCCCTTTTCCCTGGGGGTCGGGGCGGGTGGGCGAGGGAGGTGGGGGTTTGGGGGCTTTTTAGGGTCTAGCCCCTTTCCCTTTCATTTTTTACCCTTTTTTTCCCAGCGGATCAATTGTGAGGCCCGGGGTGTTTGGGTTTCTTTTGGGTCCCGAGGCCAAAAAGCCTGCTCCTCCCCCCCCCCCCGTGCCTTCTGTCGGACCTTTTTGCCCCCGCCGATTGCCCCGGTATGCGGGGATGGGCGGCTCATCCTCCCGGAGGGGGGGGCCCTGTTTTACCGGCGAGGTATGTGCCCCAAAGGGGAGTGGTGGTCAAAGGTTTTGAAGTTCCCCAACGCAGCCATTTCCGTCTGTCCTGGGCCCCGGGTCCGGGTTCCGGCGGGCCTCCCCAAGTCGTCCATCTCCTCCTCGTTCGACCCCCCCGACCCCTGCCTCTGCTTCCATGAGCTGGGGTTTCGATGTGGACGGGGAGCAAGATTGGCGGTTCCTCAGCCCTCCCCATGCCCGCGACCCCCGGTCGAGGACTTGCGGGTGGGTCTGTGGCTCCTAGGCTGGTGGGGTCTCCGGGGGCCTTCCCCCCCCTCCCCCTCCGTCCCCGGGGGGTATCGGCTTGGGACTTCAGGAACTCCTCAGGGGCAAAAAGGGGAGGTCCACAATTTCGGGGTCCTTTCCGCACCCGAGGGTGCAGGTCCCCCCCCTGCTTCCCTCACCGGTGCCCCCCTTCTGATCTGGGTGCGGGGATGAAAACCTGGTTGCTCCGCGGGGAAGAGGAGTGCCCTACCCGTCCCCCAAGCGACGAGGGTTTCGGGATTTTCCCCCCCCGGGTTTCCGTCCCCGGGCTTTTCCCCTCCCCCTTTTTTTCTGGGGCCTTCTAGGTGCACTTCCCTGTCCCGCTGGGAGGGAGCCTTGGGACTCCCCCTTTTTCCCCGCCTTTTTACCTGGCCCCGGGATGAACCGTCGTTTGCTTTGAGAGGGTTTACGGGGGGCTTTTTCCCCATCGGCGCCTGGAGGACGGTCGTGGGGCCCCTTTTCCGGGATTGGGGGTGCGTCGCTCCGGGAGAGGGGGGCGGGAGTCCTACCTCTACCCCCGGATTCCTTTCTCCCTGAACGCCCTCGAAGCAGCCGCGGTTTCTCCGGCTCTTTGGATGCTTGGCCTCCTTAGGCGGGACCTATTTGGTCAGGGATGGCTTCCCGTGCGTGGGGGGAAGCCAGGGCCAGGTGGCTTTTCTGGGGGGCCAAGAACGGTTCCCTGGATAAAGGCCGGCCTGGACCCTGCAAAGTGGGGAGCGGGTACCACCAGTGTGACCCGGGGTCCTTCTCCGTCCTGGCCCCGCCCCGGGTTCCCCGGCCTCTGGGGGCTTTCCCGTGTGAGCGTTTTCCTCCGGTGTCCCGGTTTTTCTGCAAGGACCTCCGGGGGGGCGAAACCCCGGTGAAGGAGGACTTTTTCGCCGGGATTTTCAGGAGCGGTAAACGCCTCCCGTTGACCTTTCTTTTCCCTTCTTCAGTCAGCTGGCGGAGTGGCTCTCCCCCCTCGGTGGATCACACTTCCCTCTCCCCGGCCTTCGGCGGAGTCTGTCGGGCTTTGTCGCCCCCTGTGAGCTTTGGCGTCCCTCCTCCCGAGGGGTCCCCCCTGCCATGAAGGGCCGACTGCCCGTTTGGTTTCGCGGAGGCCTTTCGGGGCCTGCCGGACTGACTCGACAGCAGATTCCCCGGATTAGTCCCTTGTTTTCGGGGTTTTTTGGAGCCCCCTTTGCAGCGGGCCCTCCCCCAAACCCCCCCCACCGTCACTCTGTGCTACTCCGGCCCCAGCCGTCTCGGCCGGGGGGTTCCGGGGGGGGCCCGCAGTTTTCCCCGGGGGTCTTCTCGTGGGGAGGGGCAGTCCAGGAGTGTCACCCCCTTGGGAGGGCCCCCCAGGCCCCGGTCCCAGTGGGGGGGGCCTTTCCGGGGTTGGGGCCCGGGGTCTCGGGCCTTTCGCTCGGGGCCCGCTATGTCCAAACCCTTTTCCTCCAAGGGCCCCTTCGCTTTGAGCCCCCCTCCAGGGCCTTTGCCGGTTTGGGGCAGCCGGGCCGCAGAGATTTGGGCCGCCAGGGGGGTCTGAAAAGGTCTTTCTTGGCCCCTGGTTTGCCCTACCCCCCCTTCGGGACCCCCCTTTTTGGACGCTTTTACAGTGCCGCCGCCCCGTGTCGACATGCATCCCCGGGTAGGGGAAGGCGCGGGAAAGGTCTTGCTTTTCCCGCTTTTTTCATCGTACCCAAGAAGGACTTTCAAAGGGGCGATTTATTTTGGGGACCTCACCCGCCTAAAAAGGATTGTGCGAAACCCAACCGGTTCCGTATGCTGCCCTTGGCCCAGGTCCCCCTTCGGCGGGAAGGGGACTGGAGGGCCCTCGATCTCAAAGGACGCCCCCGGCATTTTCCCCCTGCATCCCCGGTTCCGGCGCTTCCTGGCCCTTCCAGGTGGGAGGACACGTGGCAGTTCCCGGGCTGCCCTTGGCCCTCCATCGCCCGAGGGTTTTTTTGCGGTCACCAAGGGGGGGTCAGCGGATGGTGTCTGCGGGGGGAATTCCCCCATGTATTTTTGGGGATTTGGGGGTGCCGCCCCCTCTAGGGGGAAGCGGTTCGTGCTGGACCGACCTTGGCGGTGGGGGGGGGAGGGGTTCCCAGTCAACAAGGGAAAAGCCGTCCTTACCCCCTCTCCCCCCATTTACTTGGTGGGCATGCAAGGGTCCCGTTCGGCTGCGGTCCGCATTCGGGGAAATCGGCCAAACTTCATAAAAGCCTCTTTCCGGGGCCCCGGGTCCGTTTTTTTTAAAGGAAGCTGGGAGTCCCTTTCCGGGTCGCTCAACTTGCGCAGAAGTCATCCCCTAGGGCCCCCTTCGTTCCGTCGCCTTTTCCGGGGGGGAACCAGCCCTTCCCCTCGCCCGCGACTTTCTGGCCCGTCCTCCCCGGCCCCACACTACTGGGGCGAGTGGTTTGGGGGAGGGCGGTTTTCCCCCGTGGAGGGGGGGCCCTCCGCCCCTACGGTCTTGTGATGTCGGATGCGTCGGGGCGTCGGGGGGGGGGTCCAATATCCCACGCCGGCGGTTTTGGCGGTGGGGGGTGGAGCGCAGACTCCACATCAACGCAAGGGGGTGCTGGTCCCCTTTTCTTCCTCCGATCAACCCGACCCCGAAGGGAGGCTCTCTGCTTCGAATGGACAAATGGGCGCGGTCCACTGTCTCCCCCCAAGGGAATCCCGATCCGCCTTCTGTTGTCCCTTCGCGCAGATCTTCGGCCTGGCGGCCCGTTTCCACCTTCATCTGCTCCAGGTTCCGCCCGGGGGTGGGAAAAGGTGGGCCCCACGCCCCCGTTCGCTTCCGGGGGTCGTCGGTGGAGTGGCAGCTTCGCCCGGGGCGCTTTGCGGTCTCTGTCGGCTGGGGGGGACCGGGGGTGGACCTCTTCGCGTCCCCCCGCTTGCCCAACTACAGGCCCCTTTTTTAGAGGGGGGACCGGGCAACTGCGGGGGGGCCCGGACGCCCTCACGGAAGACTGGAAAAGGTGGCGCCAGTTTTCCCGTTTCCGCTTCCCTCACCAGTTCCTCCTGAAGGTATGCAACAAACTGCGTTTTCCCACAGGGGCAAGGTGACCATGGGGGCTCCCCTCTGGCCGGCCCCAACCGTGGTTCTCCGAACGAAGGCCCCGGTGTCCCTCCCCGGTTTCCCCTAGGGGGCCCCCCCCTTTGTTGGAGGAGCTCCCGGCCCGGCTTTTTTCCACCTTGAAACTACACGCCGGAGTTTTTCCGTACCCTTTTCCCTCGGGCGGTCTCGGACGGGTAGCGGGGGCATGTTGGCGGCTCTTTGCCCGTCCTCTACGGACAGTATCGCTCACTGGAAGGCCTTTCAGTCGTTCCTCAAACTCAAGGGCCTCCGGACGTCTCGATTGGTGTCCTGGATTTCCCCTCCTTCCGGCCCACGACCGGGAGGGCCTCCGCACCTCTCCACTCACCTAGCGGCCCTGGCGCCCCCTCAAATACGGGGGGGTTTGGTCCTGGACCGGCGTTCTGTGACCCCCTTGAAGAGGGGTTTTTTTCCACCCAAAAACCCCCCCCCCGTCGTCCTGGTCCCCCTTTGGGCCCCGGAGAAGGGTTTTCCGGGTTTCCCGCAGGGCGACCCGTTTGGGGGGACGCTCCGGACCTCGCCCCCTTCAGAATGCCTTGTTCCTGGTGGCCCGCCACGGGGGTTTTGGGTTCTACTGAGGGCGCTGACCCTTCCCCCCGGGACGCCTTTTCCCCGGGACGGCTCCGCTGTTTTTCCCCTCCTCTGCCCCGGGTGTGGTAAAAACGAGCGGCAGCCCCGTCTCCAACGGTGTCGTTTCCCGGTTGGGTTTCTGGGGGCGCCGCACACCCCTTTTGCCGTTTTTTGGCGCTCCCGGGGTTACCTGGATGCTTCCCAGCTGGGGTGTGACCGCAGTTTTTGTTCCGCGTCCCGTTGGTTCCCCCCACCACCAGGGGATTGCGGCCGGGGTCCGGGGGTCACGAGTCGGCGGGTCCGGCACGCCCCTGGCCCCTGACGTCGGGGTGTTTTCTGGGCTCCTTTGGCCTTTCCGCACCCCTTTTTGGAGAGGGTACGGGGGGGGGGGGGACAGTGGAGTACGGCTCGTGTTCGTGGGCCCTTTCCTGCCCCACCCGTCGTGGCTTCCCCTTGGTTCCCTGGGGCTCCCCCCTCCGGAGGGGTGGGGGGGTGGGGGGCCGGGCCCCCCAGCGTTCCCCTTGATCGGGTGAAATACAGTGGTATCGTTTGTTCTTGTGCAGTTGCTTTTTGCCTCCCCGCGGGGGCGGGGGGTTTTTGCCCCTCTCCAAGGGCAGGTGCTTAGGACAGCTTAAGGGGACTAAAAGACGGGTTTGAAGTATGAAAAGTTATTTTTTTTGGGCCCTGACAGACAGTGCACGGCCTTCGGCCCCCCACCCTTCCTTCCCCCCCCTGTTTTCGCCCTCTCCCCGGGGATATTATTGGGATGGTTATGAGGTCCGACGGCTGGCGGCAGCCGGCCCCCGGGAGGGTTGGTACGGCGTTTTCCAAACTGTGTTTCTTTTTTTTTCAACTAAGTTAGCTGGTTACCTAACCAGATGGGGTATTGGGGGCCGAACCCCGGTTTGCCCCTGGGTGGGGGCTTTTTCCCATCCTAAAGCTTTTGCATAGCTTGGTCAGGGACCCAAAAATAGGCTTTTCTACTTCAAAGCCCTCATTCCCCCACGAGCATAAAACGGTGGGAGGGGTTTTGCCACAGGCGCCCTATCCCTAGGGCGCCTGGGTAAGGTTAAAAAAACCCCCCCCCCCCTATGCTCAGTCGAGAATGCCGACTTTAGTGGCACCGCTAAAGGCGCTGAAAACTAAGCCATGGTCTGACCATGCCTTAGTGAGCTGCTGTTGACCTTTGACAGACATTCATCTTCTGTTTATAAGGCAAATACAGCCTTGTTACAGTGCTCAACGTAACAATTGGTTTTTACGTAATAATAGTGTTGCAAGGGCGTGTATGAATCGATCGTGGAAGACTAAATGCGGCACTATAGGGTGTTAAATGCTGGCGATGCAATGTTGTGTGCTGTGTGTTGGTTGGAGGCGGGCGGCGCGGCGGCGGTGTTTTCCCCGCACTAAATGTTGACTATTACAACCGTTATTACCATACTCCCAGAATATTAGGACAGCTAATTACCATCATCTTCAGGAGACATTAGTGCATATCATGAATGTATAAAAATTGCATTTAAACTATACCTATAAAAGATAATGAGAGCAAAATGAAATCGGGTAAAAACTTTTTTTTAAACCTTTTTTTATTTCAACTCCTCCTTATTCCTGTAATTTGCTTGCATTAAATTTTCACTCACTGTTCGGAATCAGCACACCTTAACGATTATCATGGTGTACGCATGCCCTCAATGCAAAATATATAAGTGGTCAAAACCTGCGTTGAATGTCAAACTTGTGATGAAACAGCTTTTGGCGTGGGGAGAGCGGTGCATCCTAGCTTGTGTGAGGGAGGCAGGGACAAAAATTTGTTTCAGAAGAGAAGTGTTCAAGCCTTGTGATTTGGTTGAAGCTGCCTAAGCAGCGCTCAAAATAGGCAACGTGATTGGCTAGTAGGATTCTCGGGGCCACGCCCAAAGCCTTTGACTTTGGAGGTGTAAGGCAGGGGAAAAGCGCCTGAAATATCGACTGTACATAGGCTTGGAAACAGGTGCCTTAGCCGGGCCGTTACAAAAGCGCCTGAAGAACGGGTAAGGCGCTCTTTTCGCCTTACCACTAGGCACTTCTCAGCATCTCTCCCCTGAGCTACAGGGGACCGGCCCGATTCAAGAACATCGAGGGCCCTCACCTTTGAGTCGGTCCGACCTGAGGATATTTAAAGTCCCCTCCCCAGTAAGGCACTCCGAGCGGGGAATGTATATATTATATATATATATTATATATATTGATATATATATATTATATATATATATATATATATATATATATATATATATATATATAAAATGTATATTATATATTATATATATATATATATCATGATTTCAGGGTGACAGGACCTCGTCATACTGGGGTTGTTATGCGCCAAACGTTTCGCCCAAAGGGACTGGCATCATCAGGCAAAATAGTTAAAAATTTAATATATTTTAATGCTAAAAAGCGAACATCTAAAAATTAATTCTAAGAAACAATAAAAATATTCCTATATTATCTAAAATTTCTAACTAATAAATAAATATAATTTGTACTTAACGGACCTTGGTGTGATGCTGTTGAGTTGGTAGAGGACTGAAAGAACACTAGTTTGTGGGTGACATTCAGCTTGTGTGGGGCGATCGAAAACCCAGAGTCAGGCAATCGAAACAGTGGTAGTCATTTGAGGGATATGTAGTTGGTGTGAATGACTTGGTTATTAAAATCAGGGACAAATGCTTGATGTGTATAGCTTCTAATAATTTTGTGTCACTAGGGTAGTGTGCCTTGGATAGGATACTAAAGTCATTCATAGAAAAAGGGTGATCTAAATCATGTGAGTGTGAGCGGATTGCAGATGCGAAGGTGAAGAAATGGGTCGACCAAGTACGTGCAAAAAACCCTTTATGCTCAGAAAGCTAAGGGTTAGTTTCCCTTGTCGTCTCGCCGAGTATCTAGGTTACAACTAAAAACATTTGAATTCGTAATTATGTTAGAAATAAGGGCTTTAGGTATAGAGTCTTATTTTTGAAATGAGTTTTTAGGGTAAAAGAAATAGTAAAAATAAATTTAAATTTTGAGTTAGGAAGATGGACTTAAGTAGATCATTGAGTTTTTTCCGAATGGTGTAACTGAGATGGCCATAAAATGGAGTTTAACATAGTGTGTGTCTAATAGGGTTCGGGTTCGTTCGACTCTGGGTTGAACTTTTTATCTAAGAACTTTGAGATGATTGTTTCAATTAATTGAGGGGGTAGCCATTGTTTTGGGAAAAAAAAGTAAGGAATTTGATCTCATTATCAAAGGAAAACCAATTAGATGAGAAACTATAGCATCTGTGTAGTAGGGTCTTAATAGTATGATTTTAAAAAGGTTAGGGATAAATGAAGCATATGAGTTCCTAACCAGTGAAAGTAGATTTTCTATAGACTGAGGTGGTAAGGTAATTATTTTTACGAGTAACTAGGATATCTAAAAATGGTAGTGATGATTGTTTTCAAATTCATATGTGAACTTAATTTTTGGGTGTTGAGAATTAAGGTACTTCAAAAATAAGGGAATGTGCTCGGTATTTTTAAAAAGTAAAAAAGTGTCGTCTACATATCGTTTATAAAAAAAAAGGTTTAAAAAGTTAGGACAGTTAGACAGCCAAAATGTCCTCATGGTGACAAAAAAAAAGCATTAGCAAATGAAGGACCAGGCACGATACCATGGAAACACCATCAGTTTGGACATAAAGTTTTTGTTAAAAATAAATGGAGAGTCTTTTATAGCTAACCCGTTAATAAATCAGAGAATTGTTTTTTTGTGTAATTAAGAAAAATGGTAGCTTTATGAAATAAATTATCAGTGATTATTTCAATAGTCTCATCTAATGGAATTTTTGTAAATAGTGATTGGTGTAAAAAACTAGCCATACCGCGTTGTTTACGTTAATTGTTTTTAATTCATGTGCAAATTCAAAGGAGTTTAATTGTGTGTTCATACTAGTTAATGGGTCAATTATCGGGACGAAGTATTTAGCTAGGTTATAGTTAAAGGTGCCTATAGAAACTAAGAATAGGACGTAAGGGGTTACCTATTTTATGTGTTTTGGGAATCCAAAAAGGACACCAGGAGAAGAGCCACTAGGAAATATATAAGGAAAACATCTTTAGTAAGACTTTTGATTTAAGTAATGTTCTAAGGTAAACGGATAAGTCTATCCTATACCTTTAACTATAACCTAGCTAAATACTTCGTCCCGATAATTGACCATTAATAGTAATGAACACACAATTAAGAACTCCTTTGAATTTGACATGAATTAAAAACAATAAAGTAAACCAACGCGGTAATGGTAGTTTTGACATCCAATCATATTTACAAACATTCCATTAGATGAGACTATTGAAATAATCACTGATAAAAGTATTTCATAAAGTACCATTTTTCTTTAAATTTCACAAAAAAACACAATTCTCTGATTTATTAACGTTTAGCTATAAAAGAACTCTCCATTTATTTTTAACAAAAAACTTTATGTCCAACTGATGGTTTTCCATGGGATCGTGCCTGGGTCCTTAATTTTCTAATGCTTTTTTATGTCACCATGAGGACATTTGGCTGTCTAAAAAATGTCCAAACCTTTTTTAAACCTTTTTATTATAAACATAGGTAGACGACACTTTTTTACTTTTTAAAAAATACCCAGCACATTCCCTTTTTTCGAAGTACCTTAATTCTCAACACCACAAAAAATTAAGTTCACATATGAAATTGAAAAAAATCATCACTACCATTTTTAGATATCCTAGTTTTCTCGTAAAAATAATTACCTTACCACCTCAGTCTATAGAAAAACCTACTTTCACTGGCTTAGGAACTCATATGCTTCATTTATCCCTAACCCTTTTTAAAATCAATACTATTAAGACCCCACTACACAGATGCTATAGTTTCTCCCATTAATTTGTTTCCCTTTGATAATAGAGATCAAATTCCTTACTATTTTTTTCCAAAACAATGCTACCCCCTCAAATTAATTTAAACAATCATCTCAAAGTTCTTAGATAAAAAGTTCAACCAGAGTCGAACGAACCCGAACCCATATTTGACACACACTATGTTAAACTCCCATTTTTATGGCCATCTCAGTTACACCATCGGAAAAAAAACTCAATGATCTACTTAAGTCACACTTCCTAACTCAAAAATTTTAAATTTATTTTTTCTAATTCTTTTACCCTAAGAAATCATTTCAAATATAAAGGGCTCTATACCTAAAGCCCTTTTTTCTAACATAATTTACGAATTCAAATGTTCTAGTTTTAACGCTAGATAAGTCGGCGAGACGACAAGGAATCTAACCCTTAGCTTTCTGAGCATAAAGGTGTTTCGCACGTTACTGGTCCCACCCATTTCTTCACCTTCGCAATCTGGCAAATCCGCTCACACTCACATGATTTAGATCACCCTTTTTCTATGAATGACTTTAGTATCCTACCAAGGCACACTACCCTAGTGACACTAAATTATTAGAAGCTTACACATCAAGCATTTGTCCCCTGATCTTAATAACCAAGTCATTTCACACCAAATACATATACTCAAATGGGCTACCCCTGTTTCGATTGCCTGACTCTCGGTTCGATCGCCCCACACAAGCTGAAAATTTACCCCCAAAAACTAGGTTCATTCAGTCCTCTACCAACTCGACAGCATACACACCAAGGTCCGTTAAGTACAAATTATATTTTATTTATTAGTTAGTAATTTTAGATAATATAGGAATATTTTTTTGTTTCTTAGAATTAATTTTAGATGTTCGCTTTTTAGCATTACAATATATTTAAATTTTTAAAATATTTTTAGCTGATGATGCCAAGTGCCTTGGCGAAACGTTGCGCATAAACAACCCCAAGTATGACGAGTGTCTCTGTCACCCTGAAACATCATGATGTATCAAATAAGAAAATCAACTATAATATTTTTAAAATAAAAATATATAAAAAATAATTATATAATATTATATAAAATATATATATATATATATATATATATATATACATTCTATACGGCCATAAACCCGATCAACTATCTGGCAACCCTGATGTTACAGTGAACCAGGGTTTCCCCTGGCAAGGAAATGTCCTGATTTCAAGGAAATTTAGGCCCGAGAAGGAATTTCTAAGGAAACCCAAAATCTAAGGAAATCATTGCGAATCATTGCAAAATCAAAGGATACATTATGTATGGTGTATCTATTACCAGGGTTTTTTTTCTATGAATGTTGGTAGAAAAAAACCCTGGTAATAGATACACCATACGCAATGTATCGCTGAAAAGATCTGAAGGTTTAAAAGATCTTGGAGTAAGGGTGGGGCCCAGACCTCCGACCTAGGAAACAATGTATTGAGGCTAGAAATAGAGCTAATAGAGTGTTTGGATTAAATTACCAGAAGTGTTAAAAGTAGAAGCGCGGAAGTTTTCTAAAGCTTTATCTGGCTCTAGTCAGATCCACCTAGACTATGCGGTTCAGTTTTGGTCTCCATATTACAGGAAGATATACCTTGTTTTGAATCATGCAGAGAAGGATGACCAAATTGATCAAGGGTGAGTAACTTTTCTAAAGAGAAGAGATTGGAGCTATTAAAGTTACACTCACTCGAGAGACGCAGAGTAAAGGGGGGATTGATAGAAGTTTTTAAGTGGATAAAGGATTTAATAAAGGAGAGGTAGGAAAAGTTCTTACGGCTATAAACCAGGGTAGAACAAGAAGTAAAAGGATTCAAGCTGGAAAAGCGTAAATTTTAAAAAAGAAATAGGGAAAAACTGGTTTACAAATAGGGTGGTGAATGAAATGGAATGGACTTTGTAGACAGGTAGTTAGTGCGGAGTCATTAGGAGCTTTAAATTGGGGCTATATAGGTTCATGGATGAGGATGAAAGGTGGATGTAGGTAGTGTTTGGTAACAGGAAAACTACCACGTGTAGGCCTCACGGCCTCATGTAGCTTCCTTTTTTTTCTTAGTTCTTATGTTAAATCCTAAGGAAATTAATTTTTTTCGGACATTTTTAAAATGTGTTGTATTTAAAATGTATTTACAAATGTAATTTATTTAAATACAATTGATGAAATTTAGTATTTAGTATTAAATACTTTGTAAGATGTATTTAGTTATTTAGTATTTAAATACTTTCTCCCATATTTAGTATTTAAATACATTCAATGTATTTAGTGCCCAGCTCTGTATTATATATAATATATATAATATTAATTTTTATATAATATTAATATAATATATATATATAGTATATTATATATAAATGAAGATATAAACCAGCGCGGGTAGAAAACATCTTGAGGGTGTATTCGAACGTTTGGGGCTATACATAAGCCATCATCAGCCTAAATCGGATACAAAATTTTTTTGTTTAAAAATGAAAATATACAAGTTATAAAAATTTATTTGCACATTTAAAATGCCTAACCTAAAATTTTAATAAAATAAGAGTAAAAATTATAAAACAGTAATAAAAATTAAAAAATATACACATACCAATCAACATCGCGTGGAGTGTGGGATTCCCACATGGTCTAAAAGCACAGGAGCGGGTTGAGGTGCCCTGTGCGCAGAGAGACGGTTTGTGGTGGTGGGAGTGAGGAGCCGTCAGGGGTAAAACCCGTCAGTTAAGACCTCAAAGATCGCCTCAATTCCAGTATAACCAATGAAGCTAACGCTGAATTTCATTGATTTTAATTCACCCATCATGTCTCATTGAACGAACCAACAGCAACTCCATTCTAGAGTCAGATACACTCAGCAAACGTAAATTACGGAAACCCAGGTTTTTGTGATCCAGATGGGATTCCTGCAACAATGTCATATCAAAACCCCTCATCACGTATACTCAAGATATAGAAAAAATCCTTACTCTCAAAAGGACTAAATTTTGCCTTATTGTTAACAAACCCAAGTTTTTTCCCCATTTTCTCTCCCTTGAACAATTGTTTAAAAATATCTCTAGTCATAAATTTTTTCCACATAAAGGTAAACCCTTTGAAATATAAAAAATACGCTGAAAAACTTAAACACAACTAGTTGGTACTTCAAGGAACCTTTGACACTTCCTTGAAACCCGAGAATTCGAAGCTTTAAAATCCCCCAGAGCAGACGACTCCCTTGTCATGCTAAACGATAAGGGAAAGGTATAGTCCTCCTTGATAAGACGAATAGTAAGAAATGAACAACTACTAGCGAACCTCCAAATTTACTAAAAGTTTCGATGATGTGTCCCAAACCTCCTTAAACC
>JACEEZ010018000.1:0-38541 GCA_016584305.1 Chionoecetes opilio
ATACTATGTAAATATCAAAACGAAATTTATACATATAAAGTAAATACTTGTCAATAGTAGAAAAAAAAAACTCTTCATATAACTACTAAAATAAAAACCTACATTCATTTATAGCAAAATGAACATAAATTCTGTATTTAAACTAGTTTACAAAATATGAAAAACGTTGCAATATACGTATATAAATTTACTTATTTAATGCTTAATAAAGTATTATTTGGTGCAAATTATTCTAAAAAAGAGGATTTTATACTTCCCATTTGTAGGAAAACAGCTATATATCACGATAACTAGCTAATATCATTGAAAACACTACATTTTTATGGTTTATAGCAAATGATAAGTAAAACTACTTGTATTATACAATAACGCTACAGTTTACAGAAACTATGAAAAATCTAGCAATATATATTACCTATACCATATTGACAATAAAATAAACCATTACTAAATTGTGGTATTTATAGTTGTTTTTCGTTAGAAATTGCTATTTTAAACTACTGTAAGCTTATAATAGGAGTTTGAGAACTCTATATTGTGATACAATTGTAATTATACGTGTTTTTCATAGTTTCTTGTTAATTGTAGTGTTATATCATTAATAGAAGGAATTTACCTTATGATAATGCTTTATACCCTCAAAACGTGTTCTTTCAATGACTTTAGCTAGTTAATGGTGATATATAGCTGTTTTCCTACAAATTGAAGTATAAAATCCTTTTTTAGAATAATTTGCACCTATAAGTAGCTTACATTACATTAAGCTAATAAATAGAAGAGTAAGAGGTTATTTATTGTGATATAACGGTATATTGCAAGCGTTTTTCATAGTTTCTTGTAAACTGTAGCGTTATTGTATATATACAAGTAGTTTTACTTATCATATTGCTATAAACCCATAAAATGTAGTGTTTTCAATGATATTAGCTATTTATCGGTGATATATAGCTGTTTTCCTACAAATTGAAGCATAAAATCCTCTTTTTAGAATAATTTGCACTATAAGTAGCTACATTTCATTAAGCTATTAAATAGAAGAGTAAGAGGTTATTATTGTGATATAACGGTATATTGCAAGCGTTTTTCTAGCTTCTTGTAAACTGTAGTGTTATTGCTATATATAAGTAGTTTTTACTTTCAATATTTGCTATAACCCATAAAATGTAGTGTTTTCAATGATTTTAGCTAGTTATCAGTGAAGAGTTTTTTTTTTCTACAAATTGAAGTATATTTCTTTATATCTGTAGCTAAATAGCTTTTGATATTTGCTACAACTATATTTTACAAAATTAATAGCTAAAAATATGTATTTTTCATGAAATTTAGGTATCAATTTTAATCTTAAAAACAACATTTTTTCAAGTATATTAATGTATTTTTGAAAGGCTAAAAAATGTCGAAATTTGACATTATTCAGCACTTTTACACAACTATATTTTACAATATTATGAGCTTAAAATATGAATTTTTCATGAAATTTATGTATCAATTTTAATCTTAAAAACAACGTTTTTTTAAGTGTTTTAATGTATTTTTGAAGGGGTAAAAATTTACGAAAATTGACATTATTCAGCACTTTTACACAACTATATTTTACAGTATTATGAGCTTAAAATATGTATTAACCATGAAATTTATGTATCAATTTTATTCATAAAAAATACGTTTTTTCAAGTGTTTTCATGTAATTTTCAGGGGCTAAAAAATGTCGAAAATTGACATTATTCAGCCCTTTTTTTGATAGAGAAATTCAAAATGTGGTATTATAGTTTTTTCCGTTAGAAATTGCTATTTTCAACTACTGTAAGCTTATAATAGGAGTTTGAGACTCTATATTGTGATACAATTGTATATTACACCTGTTTTTCATAGTTTCTTGTTAATTGTAGTGTTATATCATTAATAGAAGGAATTTAACTCATGATAATGCTTTATACCCTCAAAATGTGTTCTTTTCAATGATTTTAGCTAGTTATCGGTGATATATAGCTGTTTTCCTACAAATTGAAGTATAGAATCCTTTTTTTAGAATAATTTGCACCTATAAGTAGCTTACATTACATTAAGCTAATAAATAGAAGAGTAACAGGTTATTTATTGTGATATAACGGTATATTGCAAGCGTTTTTCATAGTTTCTTGTAAACTGTAGCGTTATTGTATATATACAAGTAGTTTTACTTATCATATTGCTATAAACCCATAAAATGCAGTGTTTTCAATGATATTAGCTAGTTATCGGTGATATATAGCTGTTTTCCTACAAATTGAGGTATAAAATCCTCTTTTTAGAATAATTTGCACCTATAAGTAGCTTACATTACATTAAGCTATTAAATAGAAGAGTAAGAGGTTATTTATTGTGATATAACGGTATATTGCAAGCATTTTTCATAGTTACTTGTAAACTGTAGCGTTATTGTATATATACAAGTAGTTTTACTTATCAAATTGCTATAAACCCATAAAATGTAGTGTTTTCAATGATTTTAGCTAGTTATCAGTGAAGAGTTGTTTTTTTCTACAAATTGAAGTATATTTCTTTATATCTGTTGCTAAATAGCTTTTGATATTTGCTACAACTATATTTTACAAAATTAATAGCTAAAAAAATGTATTTATCATGAAATTTAGATATCAATTTTAATCCTAAAAACAATGTTTTTTCAAGTATTTTAATGTATTTTTGAACGGCTAAAAAATGTCGAAATTTGACGTTATTCAGCACTTTTACACAACTATATTTTACAATATTATGAGCTAAAAATATGTATTTTTTCATGAAATTTATGTATCAATTTTTATTCGTAAAAACAACGTTTTTTCAAGGTTTTAATGGAAATTTTTGCAAAGGGCTAAAAAATGTCGAAAAATTGACATATTCAGTCCTTTTTGATAGAGAAATTCAAAAAGTGTGGTATTATAGTTATTTTCGTTAGAAATGCTATTTTAACTACCGTAAGCTATAATAGGAGTTTGAGACTCTATATTGTGATAAAAATTTTTTAGATATTTACACGTGTTCTCATAGTTTTCTTGTGAATTGTAGTGTTATATCTAATAGAAGGAATTTACCTCATGATAATTCTTTATTTCCCTCAAAATGTTCTTTTAATGATTTTAGCTAGTTATCGGTGATATATAGCTGTTTTCCTACAAAGTGATGTATATTACAATCCTTTTTTTAGAATAATTTGCACCTATAAAGTTACTTACATCACATAAAAGCCCAATAAATAGAAGAGTAAGAGTTTCTATGTTTGTGATATAATGTATATTGCAAGCTATTTTCATAGTTTCTCGTAAACTGTAGCGTTAGTGTATATATACAAGTAGTTTTACATATTATATGCTATAAAACCCATAAAATGTATGTGTTTTTCAATGATATTAGATAGTTATCGGTGATATATAGCTGGGTTTTTTTTTCCTACAAAATTGAAGTATAAAATCCTCTTTTTAGAATAATTTGCACCTATAAGTAGCATTTACATTACATTAAGCTTCTAAATAGAAGAGCAGGAGGTTATTTATTGTGATATATCGGTATATTGCAAGGTTTTCATAGTTTCTTGTAAAACTGCCCCTTTTTTGATAATGAAATTCAAAATGCGGTATATAGTTGTTTTCGTTAGAAAAATGCTATTTAACTAGTGTAAGCTATAAAGGAGTTTTGAGGCTCTATATTTGATACTATTGTGTATTACAAGTGTTTTTCATAGTTCTGTTAATTGTAGTGTTATATCATAAAATAACGGGGATTTACCTTATGATAATGCTTTAGACCTCAAAAGTGTTCTTTTCCATTATTTTAGCTAGTTATAGGTGAAAGAATGCTATTTTCCTACAAATTAAAGTGACCAATCTCTTGTTTACTTTTTTTAGAATTAATTTGCACCTATAGTAGCTTCCATTACATTAGCCAATAAATAGAAGATAAGAGGTATTTTTTGGTGATTATAACGGTATATTGCAAGCGTTTTTCCATAGTTTCTTGTAAAAATGTAGCGTTATTGTATATATACACAGTAATTTTACTTATCATATGCTAAAAACCGATAAATGCAGTGTTTTCAAGATATTAGCTAGTTATCGGTAATATCTAGCTGTTTTCCTACAAATTAAAGTATAAAATCCTCTTTTTAGAATATTTGCACTTATATAGTAGCTTACATACATTAAGCTAAAGGATTGTATACTTCAATTTGTAGGAAAACAGCTATATATCACCAATTAACTAGCTATAGTCATTGAAAAGAACACATTTTGAGGGTATAAATTCATTATCATACGGTAAATTCCTTCTATTAATGATATTACCATACAATAACAAGAAACTACAAAAAACACGTGAATATACAATTTTAGTCACAATATAGAGTCTCAAACTCCCATTATAAGCTTACAGTAGTTTAAAATAGCAATTTCTAACGAAAACAACTATAATACCACATGTTGAATTCTCTATCAAAAAACAAGGGCTGAATAATGTCAATTTCGACATTTTTTAGCCTGTCAAATACATTAAAACACTTGAAAAAAAACGTTGTTTTAAGATGAAATTGATACATAAATTTCATGAAAAATACATATTTTAGCTCATAATATTGTAAATTATAGTTGTGTAAACGTGCTGAATAATGTCAAATTTCGACATTTTTAAGCCATTTTTTTCAAAAAAAACATTAAAATCTGAAAAAACGTTGTTTTTAAGATAAAATTGATACCTAAATTTCATAAAAAATACATATTTAGCGATTAATTTTGTAAACTATCGTTGTAGCAGATATCAAAAGTATTAAAGAAAATACTTCAATTAGAAAAAAAACAACTCTTCTGATAACTAGCTAAAATCATTGAAAACAATACATTTCATGGGTTATAGCAAAATGAAATGAGTAAAATTATCTGTAGATATTACAATAACGCTAAGTTTACAAAAAACTATGAAAAACGCTTGCAATATACCGTTATATCAAATAAATAAACCTCTTACTTTCTATTTAATAGTTTAATGAATGTATACTACTTATAGTGCAAATTATTCTAAACAGAGGATTTATACTTGCATTTGTAGAAAAAGCTATATATCACGATAATAGCTAATTATATGAAACACTAAATTTTTATGGGTCTATAGCAATATGATAAGTAAAACTAACTTGTATATATACAATAACGCTACAGTTTACAAGAAACTATGAAAAAATCTAGCAATATATATTACTATACCAGATTACAAATAAATAACCATTACTAAAATGTGGTATTATAGTTGTTTTCGTTAGAATTGCTATTTAAGCTACGGTAAAGCTTTATAATAGGAGTTTGAGACTCTATATTGTGATACAATTTTATATGATACGTGTTTTCTTAGTTCTTGCTAATTGTAGTGTTATATCATAAAGAAGGAAGTTTTACCTTCCATGATAAATGATTTTACCCTCAAAACGTGTTCTTTTCATGACTTTAGCTAGTTAATGGTGACTCTATAGTGTTTCCTACAAATGAAGTATACAATCCTTTAGCTTAATGTAATGTAAGCTACTTTTAAGTGCAAATTATTCTAAAAAGAGGATTTTATACTTAATTTGTAGGAAAACAGCTATATACCACCGATAAACTAGCTAATATCATTGAAAACCACTGCATTGTATGGGTTATAGCAATATGATACAGTTAAAAATACTTGTATATATACAATAAAAACGCTACAGTTTTCAAGAAACTATGAAAAACGCTTGCAATCTAAGTTATATCACAAAAAAACTAGCCTCTTACTTCTATAGTTATTGGCTTAATGTAAGTAAGCTATTTATAGGTGCAAATTATTCTAAAAAAGGATTGTTCACTTCAATTTGTAGGAAAATAGCTATATTTTCATCGATAATAGTAAAATAATGGAAAAGAACACATTTTGCGGGGATTTTATAAAGCATTATCATAAGGTAAATCCCAGCTATTTATGATATAAAAACAATAAATTAACAAGAAACTATGAAAAACAACTTGTAATAAACAATAGTATCAAAATATAGAGCCTCAAACTCCTTTATAGCTTACACTAGTTTAAAATAGCATTTTTCTAACGAAAAACAACTTAATACCACATTTGAATTTCTCTACAAAAAAAAGGGGCAGTTTACAGAAAACTATGGGAAAAAACGCTTCACAATATACCGATAATCACAATAAATAACCTCATTCTCTTTCTGCATTTAGAAGGTAATGAATGTATGCTACTTATAGGTGCAAATTATCTAAAAGGGAGGATTTATACTCAATTTGTAAGAAAAACAGCTATATATCAACCGATAACTAGAAATATCATTGAAAACACTACATTTATGGGTTATAGCAAATAATATGTAAAAACTACTTGTATAATACAATAACGTACAGTTTACAAGAAACCCTATGAAAATAGCTTCAATATACATTATATCAAAAAAATAGCTCTTACTCTTCATTTATTGGTTTATTTAATGGAAGCAAACGTATAGGTGCAAATTATTCTAAAAAAAGGAGATACTTCAATTTGTAGGAAAAACAGCTATATATCACCGATAACTAGCTAAAATCATTAAAAAGAAAATATTTTGAGGGAATAAAGAATAATCATGAGGTAAATTCCTTCTATTAATGATATAACACTACAATTAACAAGAAACTATGAAAAACACGTTAATATACAATTTATCCACATATAGTGTCACAAACTTCCTATTATAAGCTTCCGGTAGTTTAAAATAGCAATTTCTAACGAAATAACTATAATACCACATTTTGAATTTCTCTATCAAAAAAGATGAATAATGTCCAATTTTCGGACATTTTTTAGCCTTCCAAAAATCATTAAAAAACACTTGAAAAAACGTTGTTTTTACGAATGAAATGGATACATAAATTCAATAAAAATACATATTTTTAGATCATAATATTGTAACATATGTGTGTAAAGTGCTGGAATAAATGTCAAATTCGACATTTTTAGCCTTTCAAAAATACATTAAATACTTGAAAAAACATTGTTTTTAGGATTAAAAATTGATATCTAAATTTCATGATAAATCCATTTTTTTAGCTATAAAAATTTTTTTTGTAAAATATTGTTGTAGCAAATATCAAAAGCTATTTAGCAACAGATATAAAGAAATATACTTCAATTTGTAGAAAAAAACGTCTCTTCACTGATAAATAGCTAAAATCATGAAAAACTACCATTTTATGGATTTATAGCAATTGATAAGTATAACTACTTGTATATATACATACGCTACAGTTTACAAGTAACTATGAAAAATGCTTGACATATATTACCGTTATATCACAATAAATAAACCTCTACTCTTCTATTAATAGCTTAATGTAAGTAAGCTATTATAGTGCAAAGTATTCTAAAAGAGGAGTTTATAACTCAATTTGTAGGAAAAAACAGCTATATATCACCGATAACTAGCTAATATCATAAAACACTGCATGTTATGGTTTTATAGCCAATATGATAAGTTGTAAAACTACTCTATATATACAATAACGCTACAGTTTACCAGAAACTATGAAAAACGCTTGCAATAGACCGTTATATCACAATAAATAAACTGTTACTCTTCTATTTATTAGCTTAATGTAATTAATGTAAGCTACTTATAAGTTTCAAATATTCTAAAAATAGGATTTCTATACTTCAATTTGTAGGAAACAGCTATATATCACCGATAACTAGCTAAAATCATTGAACAGAACCACATTTTGAAGGGTATAAAGCATTATCATGAGTAAATTAATCTATTAATGATACTAACACTACGCAAATTAACAAGAAACTATGAAAAAACAGTGTAATATACAATGTATCCACAATATAGAGTCTCAAACTTCATTATAAGCTACAGTGTTTAAAATAGCAATTACTAACGGAAAAAACATAATACCACATTTTGAATTTCTCATCAAAAAAAAGGGCTGAAAATGTCAATTTCCGACATTTTTTAGCCTTTGAAAATTTACATGAAAACACTGAAAACAAATTATTTTTTAGAATAAAAAGTGATACATAAAATGTCCATGGTTAATTACATATTTTAAGCTCATATACTGTAAATATTGTTGTGTATAGTGCTGAATAATGTCAATTCGTAATTTTACACATCAAAAACCATTAAAACCACTTAAAAAACGTTTTTAGAAAAAGAAAAAGGAAAGATATTGAAAAAGAAAAAAAAATATTTTTTAAAGATTAAAATTGATACATAAATTTCATGAAAAAAAATTCCTATTTAAGCTCGAATATGTAAGATATAGTTGGTAAAAAAAGTGTGAATAATGTCAAAGTTGACATTTTAGCCTTTCAAAAATTACATTATACTTGAAAAAATGTGTTTTTAACATTAAAATTGATATCTAAATTCATGAAAATACCATATTTTTAGTAGTTAATTTTGTAAAATATAGCTGTAGCAAATATCAAAAGCTATTTAGCTACAGATATAAAGAAAAATATACTTCAATTTGTAGAACAAAAAAAAAACCTCTTCACTGATACCTAGCTAAAAATCATTGAAAAACCACTACTTTTATGGGTTAATAGCAATATGATAAGTAAAAATGCTTATATATAGGCAATAACACTACAGTTTACAAGAAGTATGAAAAAACGCTTGCAATATACCGTTATACACAATAAAATAACCTCTTTACTCTTCTATTTAATGCTTAATGAAATGTAGGCTTACTTATAGGTGCAACTTATTCTAAAAAGAGGATTTATGCTTCAATTTGTAGGAAAAACAGCTATATATCAACGATAAATACGGCTAATCTCATGAAAACACTACATTTTTATGGGTTTATAGCAATATGATAAGAAAAAATACTTGTATATATACAATAACGCTACAGTTACAAGAAACTAAGAAAATGCTTGTTTTACAATATACGGTATATCCCAATAAATAACCTCTTATCATCTATTTCATTGCTTAATGTAATGTAAGCTAGCTTATAGGTGCAAATTTTCTAAAAAGAGGATTTTTTATACTTCCAATTTGTAGGAAAACTAGCTATATCACCATAACAGCTAAAGTCATTGAAAAAGAACACGTTTTGAGGGTATAAATCCATTATTCCATAAGGTAAATTCTTCATAATTATATAACACTTCAATTAACAAGAAAACTATTGAAAAACAAGTATAATATACAATTGTATCCACAATATAGAGTCTCAAACTCCTATTATAAGCTACAGTAGCTGAAAATAGCAATTTCTAACGAAAACAACTATAATACCACATTTAGTAAGGTTATTTATTGTAATATGGTATAGGAATATTATATTGCTAGATTTTTTCAAGTTCTTGTAAACTGTAGCGTTATGTATATATATATAGTAGTTGTATTATCATATTGCTAGATAAACCCATAAAATTAGTTTTTCAATGATATTAGCTAGTTATCGGTGATATATAGCTGTGGTCCTACAAAGGAAGTATAAACATCCTCTTTTAGAATATTTGCACCTATAATAGTATACATTTCATTAAACTTTAAATAGAAGAGTAAGAGGTTATTATTGTGATATACACGTATATTGAAGCGTTTTTCATAGTTTTTTGTAAAAACTGTAGCGTTATTGTAATATACTGTACTTTACTTATCATTTTGCTATAAACCCATGAAATGTAGGTTTGCAACGATTTTAGCTAGTTATCCTGGAAGAGTTTTTTTTTTCTACAAATTGAAGTATATTTCTTTTAATAGTTTTTTGATATCTGCTACAACGATATTTTACAAAATTAATTAGCTAAAATTATGTATTTTTATGAAATTTAGGTATTCAATTTTAATCTTAAAAAAACGTTTTTCAAGAATTTTAATGTATTTTTGAAAGGCTTAAAAAAGGTCGAAATTGACATTATCAGCACTTTTAAACAATATTATTTTACAATAGTATGAGCTTAAAATATGTATTTTTCAGAAATTTATGTATCAATTTCATTCTAAAAACAACGTTTTTTCAAGTGTTTAATGTATTTTTGAAAGGCTAAAAAATGTCGAAAATTGACATTATTCCAGCCCTTGTTTGATAGAAGAAATTCAAAATGTGGTATTATAGTTGTTTTCGTAGAAATTGCTATTTGAAACTACTGGTAAGCTTATAATGGGATTTGGAGACTCTATATGGTGAATAAAATTGTATATTATACGTGTTTTTCGTTAGTTTCTTGTAATTGTAGTGGTATATCATTAATAGGAAGGAATTTACCTTATGATAATGATGTATACCTCAAAATGTGTTCTTTTCAATGACTTAGCGAGTTAATGGTATAGATATAGCTGTTTTCTACAAATGAAGTATACAATTCCTTTAGCTTAATGTAATGTAAGCTACTTATAAGTGCAAAATTATTCTAAAAAGAGGATTTTTATATTTAATGGTAGGACAACAGCTATATTATTACCGATAACTAGTAATATCATGAAAACACTGCATTTATGGGTTTATAGCAATATGATAAGTAAATTAACTTGTATATATACAATAACGCTACAGTTTTCAAAAACTATGAAAAAAACGCTTGCAATATACCCGTTATATCACAAAAAATCGCTCTTACTCTTCTCATTATTGGCTTAATGTAATGTAAGCTACTTATAGGTGCAAATTATTCTAAAAAAAGGATTGTTCACTTCAATTTGTAGGAAACTAGCTATATTCATTCGAATAACTAGCTAAAATTAATGGAAAAGAAAACACATTTTGAGGGTATTAAAGCATATCATAAGGTCAAATCCCGCTATTTATATATAAACACTAAATTAACAAGAAACTATGAAAACACACTTGTAATACACAATAGTATCAAAATATAGAGCCCATCAAACGACTTTTATAAGCTTAACACTAGTTTAAAATAGCATTTTCTAACGAAAACAACCCTATAATACCCACATTTGAATTTCTCTATCAAAAAAGGGGCAGTTTTACAAGAAAACTATTGAAAAACGCTTGCAATATACCGATATATCACAATAAATAACTCCTGCTCTTCTATTATAAGCTAATGTAATGTATGATACTTATAGGTGCAAAATTATTAAAAAGGAGGATTTTATACTTCCAATTTGTAGGAAAACAAGGCTAATATATCACCCGATACTAGCTAATAGCATTAAAAACACTACAAATTTTATGGGTTTATGCAATATAATATGTAAAACTACTTGTATATATACAATAACGCTACAGTTACAAGAAACTATGAAAATAGCTTGCAATATACCATTATATCACAAAAAAATAAGCCTTCTTACTCTTCTATTATTGGCTTTATGTAAGTAAGTAAACTTATAGTGCAAATTATCTAAAAAAAGGATTGTATACTTCAATTTGAGGAAAACAGCTATATATCACGAGAACTAGTAAAATCATTAAAAACGAACATATTTTGAGGGAATAAAGATTATCATGAGGTAAAATTCCTCTATTAATGAGTAAACTTACAATTAACAAGGAAAAAAACTATGAAAAACACGTGTAAATACAATTTTATCACAATATAGGTCTCAAACTCGTATTATAAGCTTACAGTAGTTTAAAATAGCAATTTCTAACGAAATAAATATAATACCCACATTTGAATTCTCTATCAAAAAAAGGACTGAATAATGGTCAATTTTCGACTTTTTTAGCCCTTCAAAAATTCATTAAAACACTTGGAAAAAACGTGTGTTTTACGAATAAACATTGATACTAAATTTCATGAAACAATACTATTTTTAGCTCATCATAGTGTATGAAATATAGTTGTGTAAAAGTGCTGAATAATGTCAAATTCGACATTTTTCAGGCTTTCAAAAATACCATTAAAACTACTTGAAAAAACATTGTTTTTAGGATAAAATTATATCTTTAAATTTCAGGATAAATACATGTTTTTAGCTATAATTTGTAAAATATAGTTGTAGCAAATATCAAAAGCTATTTAGCAAAAAAGATATAAAGAAATATATTCAATTTGCTAGAAAAAAACGACTCTTCACGATAACTAGCTAAAATCATACAAAAACACTACTTTTATGGAATTTATAAGCAATTGATAAGTATAATACTTGTATCTATTACAATAACGCTACAGTTTACAAGTAACTATGAAAAATGCTTGCAATATACCGTTATATCACAATAAATAACCTCTTACTCTTCTATTTAATTTAGCTTAATGTAATGTAAGCTAATTATAGGTTTGCAAAATTATCTAAAAAGAGGATTTATACATCAATTTGTAGGAAAAACAGCTATATATCACCGCTAACTAGCTATATCATTGAAAACAGCTGCTTTATGGTTTTATAGCAATATGATAAGTAATACTTGTATATATTACAACAACGCTACAGTTAACAAGAAACTATGAAAAACGCTTGACAATTACCGTTATATCACAATAAATAACTTGTTACTCTTATATTTATTAGCTTAATGTAATGTAAGTACTTATAGTTTAAATTACTTCTAAAAAATAGGATTCTATACTTCAATTTGTAGGAAAACAGATATATATCACGATAACTAGCTAAAATCATTGAAAGAACACATTTTGAGGGTATAAAAGCATGTAAATGAGTAAAATTACTTCTATTAAGATATAACACTACAATACTAACAAGAAACTATGAAAAAACAGGGGTAATATACAATTGTATCACAATATTAGAGTCTCAAAACTCAATTATAAGCTTACAGTAGTTTAAATAGCAATTCTAACGGAAAACTATAATACACATTTTGAATTTATCTTTATCAAAAAAGGGCTGATAATGTCAATTTTCGACATTTTTAGCCTTTGAAAATTACATGCAAAACACTTGAAAAAACTATTTTTTAAGAATAAAATTGTACATAAATTTCATGGTTAATACATATTTTAAGCTTTCATATACTGTAAAAATATTGTTGGTATAAGTGCTGAATAATGTCAATTTTCGAAAATTTTACCCTCAAAAAAATACATTAAAACACTTAAAAAAACGTTTTAGAAAAAGAAAAAGAAAAGATATTTAGAAAAAGAAAAAAAGATATTTTTTAAGATTAAAATTGCTACATAAATTTAATGAAAAATTCATAGTTTAAGCTCTAATATTGTAAAATATTATGAGCTAAAATAGAATTTTTCATGAATTTATGTATCAATTTAATCTTAAAAAATATCTTTTTTTCTTTTTTCTAAAGATCTTTCTTTTCTTTTTTAAAAACGTTTTTTTAAGTGTTTTAATGTATTTTGAAGGGGTAAAAATTTTCGAAAATTGACAATTATTCTAGCACTATACACAACCATATGTTACAGTAATGAGAGCTTAAAAATATGTATTAACCATGAAATTATGTATCAATTTATTCTTAAAAAAAATAAGTTGTCAAGTGTTTGCATGTTAATTTTCAAAGGCTAAAAAATGTCGAAAATGGAATAGCAGCCCTTTTTTTGATAGAGAAAAGAAATCAAAATGTGGTATTATAGGTTTGTTCCGTTAGAAATTGCTATTTAAATACTGTTAAGCTTATAATTGGAAGTTGAGACTCATATAGATTGTGATACAATTGTATATTACACCTGTTTTTCAATTAGTTTCTTGGTAATTGTAGTGTTATATCATTAATAGAAGTAATTTACTCATGATAATGCTTTATACCCCAAAAAATGTGTTTTTTCATGATTTTAGATAGTTATCGGTTGATATATAGCTGTTTTTCCCTACACAATTGAAGTATTAGAATTCCTATTTTTAGAATAATTTAAACCTATAAGTAGTTAATTACATTAAGATAATTAAATATAAGGAGTAAAAGTTATTATTGTTGATATAACGTATATTGCCAGCGTTTTCATAGTTTCTTGTTTACAACTGTAGCGTTGTTGTATTATATACAAGTAGTTTTTACTTATATATTGCTATAAACATAAAATGCAGTGTTTCAATGAGATATAGCTAGTTATCGGGAGATATAGCTGGTTTCCTTACAAATTGCGTATAAAATCCTGTGCTTTTTAGAATAATTTGCACTATAAGTAGCTTACATTCATTAAGCTATTAAATAGAAGAGTAAAGAGGTTATTTATTGTGATATACGGTATATTGCAAGCATTTTTTCATAGTACTTGTAAAACTGTAGCGTTATTGTATATATACAAGTAGTATACTTATCAATGCTATAAATCCATAAAATGTAGTTGTTGAATGATTTTAGCTAGTTATCAGTGAAGAGTCGTTTTTTTCTACAAATGAAGTTATATTTCTTGTAATCTGTGCGAAATACTGGGATTTTGATATTTGTACAACTATATTTTACAAAAATTAATAGCTAAAAAAATGTATTTATCATGAAAATTTAGATATCCAAATTTTAATCTAAAAAACAATGTTTTTTTCAAGTATTTTAATGTATTTTTGAAAGGCTGAAAAAATGTCGAAATTTGACAGTATTTCAGCACTTTTACACAACTATATTTGAAAATTATGAGCTAAAAAATATGATTTTTTCATGAAATTTATGTATCAATTTATTCGTAAAAAACAAGTTTTTTCAAGTGTTTTAATGAATTTTGAAGGGACTAAAAAAATGTCGAAAATTGACCATTTATTCAGTCCTTTTTTTTGATAGATGAAAATTCAAAAATGGGTATTATAGTTATTTAGTTAGGAAATTGCGATTTTAAACTTACTGTAAGCTTATAATAAGAGGTTGAGACACTATATTGTGATAAAATTGTATATTTACAGTGTTTTTTCATAGTCTGGTTAATTGTAGTGTTATATCATTAATAGAAGAATTTACCTCAGATAATTCTTTATTCCCTCAAAATATGTTCTTTTAATGATTTAGCTAGTTATCGGTGAATAAGCTGTTTTCCTACAAATTTGAAGTATACATCCTTTATTTTTCTAGAATAATTGCACCTTCTAAGTACTTACATTACATAAGCCAATAAATAGAAGAGTAATAGGCTATTTTTTTTGATATAATGGTATATTGCAAGCTATTTTCATAGTTTCTTGTAAACTGTAGCGTTATTGTATATAGACAAGTAGTTTTACATATTTATATGCTATAACCATAAAAATGTAGTGGTTTTCAATGATATTAGCTAGGGATCGGGTGAATATATAGCTGTTTTTTCCTACACATGGAAGTATAAAATCCTCTTTTAGAAGAATTTGCACCTATTAAGTAGCATACATTACATTAAGCTTATAAAATAGAGAGCAGGAGGTTATTTATGTGATATATCGGTATATTGCAATCGTTTTCATAGTTTCTTGTTAAACTGCCCCTTTTTTGATAGAGAAATTCAAAATGTGGTATTATAGTTGTTTTCGTTAGAAAATGCCTATTTTTTTAAACTAGGTAAGCGTATAAAAGGAGTTTGAGGCTCTATATTTGATACTATTGTGTATTACAAGTGTTTTTTCATAGTTCTGTTAATTGTAGTGTATATCATAAATCAGCGGGATTTACCTTATGTAATGCTTTATACCCTCAAAACATGTGTTCTTTTCATTATTTTAGATAGTTATTCGAAATATAGCATTTTTCCTACAAATGAAGTGAACAATCTTTTTTAGAATAATTTGCACCTATAAGTAGCTTACATTACAATTAAGCAATAAATAGAAGAGTAAGAGGCTATTTTTGTGATATAACGGTATATTGCAAGCGTTTTTCATAGTTTTCTTGAAAAACGTAGCGTTATTGTATATATACAAAGTAATTTTACTATCATATTGCATAAAACCATTAAAAGCAGTGTTTTCAACGATATTAGCTAGTTATCGTAATATATAAGCTGTTTCTACAAATTAAGTATAAACTCCTCTTTTTAGAATAAATTTGCACTTATAAGGAGCTTACATTACATTAAGCAAAGGATTGTATACTTATCAATTTGTAGGAAAACAGATATTAAGTACCATAACTAGCTAAAGTCATGAAGAGAACACATTTTGAGGGTATTATAAATCATTATCAAAGGTAATTCCTTCTATTTCATGATATACCACTACAATTAACAAGAAAACTACGAAAACCCCTATATATATACAATTTTATCACAAGATAGAGTCTCAACTCCCATTATAAGCTTACAGTAGTTTAAAATAGCAATTTCTAAACGAAAACAACTATAATACCCATTTTGAATTCTATATCAAAACAAGGGCTGAATAATGTCAATTTCGACATTTTTTTAGCGTTTCAAAAATACATTAAAACACTTGAAAAAAAACGCGTTGTTTTTAATAATGAAATTGATAATAAATTTCATGAAAAATACAATATTCTTAAGCTCATAATATGTAAAATATAGTTGTGTAAAAAAGTGCTGAATAATGTCAAATTTCGGACATTTTTTAAGCCTTTCCAAAATACATTAAAATCTTGAAAAAACTTTGTTTTTAAGATTAAAAATTGATACTAATTCATAAAACAATACATATTTTTAGCTATTAATTTGTGGAAAATATCGGTTTGTAGCAGATATCAAAACCGATTTAAGAAATAACTCAATTGTAGAAAAAAAAAAAAACTCTTCCAGATAACTAGCTAAAATCATTGCAAACCACTACATTTCATGGGTTTATAGCAACAAGTGATAAGTAAAATTACATTTATAATACAATAACGCTACAGGTTTACAAAAACTATGAAAAAACGGCTGCAAATATACCGTTATATCACAATAAATAAACCTCTTACTCTTCTATTTAATAGTGTAATGAAATGTTATACTACTTATAGGTGGCCAAATCATTCTAAAAAGGAGGGGATTCTTATACTTCCATTTGTAGGAAAACGTATATATCACCGAAAATATGCTAATATCATTGAAAACACTACATTTATGGGTTTATAGCAATAGATAAGTAAAATACTTGTATATATTACAATTAACCTACAGTTACAAGAAAACTATGGAAAAAAATCTAGCAATATATATTAACCTTACACATACAATAAATAACCCTTACTAAATGTGGTATCTATAGTTGTTTTCGTTAGACATTGCTATCGAAGCTACTGTAAGCTATAATAGAAGTTTGAGACTCTATATTGTGATACCAATTGTATATTATACGTGTTTTTCATAGTTTCTGTAATGAAAGTGTTATATCATAATAGAAGGAATTTACCTTAGATAACGATTTATTATACCCCTCCAAAACGTGTTTTTTCAAGACTTTAGCTCGTAATGGTGCATATCTAGCTGTTCCTACAAATGGAAGTATAAAATCCCTCTTTTTTAGAATAATTGGAACCATATAAGTAGCTTACATACATTAAGCAATAAATAGATGAGTAGAGGTTATTTATTGTTTTTTTTTTTTTTTTTTTTTTTTTTTTTTCTGATATAAACCGTATATTGCAAGGCATTTTCTTAGTTTCTTGTAAAACTGTAGCTTTATTGTATATATACAAGTAGTTTTATTTATCATTTTGCTTAAACCCAAAAATGTAGGTTTTAAATGATTTTAGCTATTTATCGGTAATATAGCGTTTTCCCTACAAATTGAAGCATAAAATCTCTTTTTAAAAATTTTTGCCCCTATAAGTACCCTAATTTTCATTAAGCTATTAAATAGAAGAGAAAAGGGGGGTATTTATTGTGAATAACGGTATATTGCAACGTTTTTCATAGTTCTTGAAACTGAGTTTTATCCCTTATTAATAGTTTTACTTTCATTTTGTTTTAACCCATAAAATGTAGTGTTTTAAATGTTTTTAGTATTTTTATCAGTGAAGAGGTTTTTTTTTCTACAAATTGAAGTATATTTTTTATTTGTGCAAAATAGCTTTGATATTTGCTACAACTATATTTTAAAAAAATTAATAGCTAAAATAGTTTTTTTCTTTGAAATTTAGGTACAATTTAATTTTAAAAAACATTTTTTAAGTATAATGTATTTTGAAAGGCAAAAAAAAATGTCGAAATTGACATTATTCAGCACTTTTACACAACTATTTTTTACAATATTATGAGCTTAAAATAGGGAATTTTTTTCATGAAATTAGTATCAATTTTAATCTTAAAAAAAATTTTTTTTTTTCTTTTTCCCTAAATTCCTTCTTTTTCTTTTTTAAAACTTTTTTTTTAAGTGTTTTAATGTATTTTTGAAGGGGTAAAAATTTTCGAAAATTGACATTTTCAGCACTTATACACAACAATATTTTAAGATATGAGTTTTAAAATATGTATTAACATAAAATTTGTATAAATTTTATTCTTAAAAAAAAAAGTTTTTAAGTTTTTGCATGAAATTTTCAAAGGCAAAAAAAATGTCGAAAATTGCTTTATGCACCCCTTTTTTTTGATAGAGAAATTCAAAATGTGGATTTTAGTTTTTCCGTTAGAAATGCTATTTTAAAAAAGTAACTTTTTTAATTGAATTTTTGAGATCTATATTGTGAAAAAATTGTATATACACCTTTTTTCATAGTTTTTTTTGTTAATTGTGTTTAAAATTCTTTAATAGAAGTAAATTTATCATAATAATGTTTTAACCCCTAAAATGTGTTCTTTTCAATGTTTTTTAGCTAGTTATCGGTGTATATAGCGTTTTCCTAAAAATTTGGAAGTTAGAATCCTATTTTAGAATAATTTAAACCTATAAGTGGGTACATTACATTAAGCTAATAAATTAAGAGTAAAAGTTATTTATTGTGATATAACGGTATATTGCAAGCTTTTTTCATAGTTTCTGAAAAACTGTAGGGGTTGTTTGTATATATACAAGTTTTTTATTATCTATTGCTTAAAAAAACCATAAAAGCAGTGTTTTAAATGATTTTAGTAGTAGGTGATATATAGCTTTTTTCCCTAAAAATTTGGGGGTATAAAATCCCTTTTTAGAATAATTTGCACCTAAAAAGTAGCTTACATTATTTTAAGCTTTTAAAAAAGAAGAGTAAGAGGTTTTTATTGTGATATAACGGATATTGCAAGCATTTCAATTTATTGTAAACTGTAGCTTTATTGTAATAAAAAAAGAGTTATACTTATCAAATTGTATAAATCCAAAAAAAATGTAGTGTTTGAATATTTTAGCTAGTATCAGGAAGAGTCGTTTTTTCTACAAATTGAAGATTTTCTTTATATTGTTGCAAATAGCTTTTGTTTTTGCTACAACTATTTTTTAAAAAATTAATAGCAAAAAAAAATGTTTTTTTATATGAAATTTAGATATCAATTTTTAACCCTAAAAACAAGTTTTTTCAAGTATTTTAAGTATTTTGAAAGGCTAAAAAAATGTCGAAATTTGACTTATTCAGCCTTTTCCCAAACTATTTTTTTTACAATATTATGGCTAAAAAAATTTATTTTTTCAGAAATTTATGTATCAATTTTATTGTAAAAACAAGTTTTTTCAAGTGTTTTAAATAAAATTTTTTGAAGGGCTAAAAAATGTCGAAAATTGACTTATTCAGCCCTTTTTTTGAAGAGAAATTCAAAATGGGTATTATAGTTTTTTCGTTAAAAATTGTATTTTAAACTATTTTAAGCTTTAAAAGGTTGAGACAATTTTGTGATAAATTGTATATTACACGTTTTTTTAAGTTCTTGTTAATGTAGTGTTTATATTAAATAAAAGGGAAATTTTCCCTCATGATAATTTTCTTTACCCCCCTAAAAAAATATGTTCTTTTTAATGTTTTTACTAGTTATCGGTGATATATGTTTTTTCCTAAAAATTTGAAGTATACAACCCTTTTTTAGAAAATTTGCACCATAATTTATTACATTACATAAAGCCAAAAATAGAAGATAAGGGAGGCTTTTTTTTGTGAATAATGGTTATTGCAACTATTTTATAGTTTCTTGTAAACGTAGCTTTTTGTAATATACAAGTATTTTTAAATTTTTATTTGCATAAAAACCCAAAAAAAAAATGGTTTTTCAATGATTTTAGCTAGTTATCGGGGGAATTAGCTGTTTTCCTAAAAATTTGAAGTAAAAAAACCTCTTTTTAGAATAATTTGCACCATAAGTAGAACTTTACATTAAGCTTATAAATAGAAGAGCAGGAGGTTTTTTTATTGTGAAATTCGGATTTGAAAGGTTTTTTCATAGTTTCTTTAAACTGCCCCTTTTTTGATAGAGAAATTCAAAAGTGGTATTATAGTTGTTTTCGAGAAAAATGTTTTTAAAAACTAGTGAAAGCTTAAAAAGGAGTGAGGCTCTAATTTTGTTTACTTTTGTGATTACAAGTGTTTTTCTTTTTCTTTTTAATTGTGGGTTTTATATCATAAAAGCGGGATTTACCTTATGAAATGTTTATACCCTAAAAAAGGGTTCTTTCCATTTTTTAGCTTTTACGATAAAATATAGTTTTTTCCTAAAAAATTGAAGTGAACAATTTTTTTTAGAATAATTTGCACCATAAGTAGTTACTTTAAATTTTAAGCCAATAAATAGAAGAGTAAGAGGCATTTTTTTGTTTAAAACGGTATATTGCAAGCTTTTTTATAGTTTCTTGAAAACTGTAGCGTTATTGTATATTACAAGAATTTTTACTTTCATTTGATAAACCCCCTTTAAATGCAGGGTTTTAAAATGATATTAGAGTTATCGGAAATTTTAATAGCTGTTTTCCTACAAATTTAAAGTAAAAATCCTTTTTTTAGAAAATTTGCATTTAAAGTAGTTTACTTTTACTTTAAGCTAAAGGATTGTATACTTCAATTTGTAGGAAAAACAGCATAATATACCTTTAACTAGAAAAAAGTCATAAAAAGAACCATTTTGAGGGTATAAAATCATTATTTTAAGGTAAATTCCCTTTTATTAAAAGATTAAACACAATAACAAGAAACTACGAAAAAACGTTAAAAATTTCAATTTTATCACAAAATAGAGCTCAAAAATCCCATTTAAGCTTTTCAGTAGTTTTAAAATAGCAAATTTTTTAACGAAAAAAAAATAAAACCACATTTTGAATTTTTCTATCAAAAAAGGGCTGAAAAAATGTCAAATTTTTGACATTTTTTTTGCCCTTTCAAAAATACATTAAAACACTTTAAAAAAAAGTTGTTTTTAAGAATGAAATTGATACAAAATTTCATGAAAAATAATATTTTTTAAACTCTAATATTGAAAATATAGTTGTGTAAAAATGTGAAAAATGTCAAATTTCGAATTTTTAAGCCTTTCAAAAAATACATTAAAATTCTTGAAAAAACGTTGTTTTAAAATTAAAAAATGATACCTAAATTTATAAAAAAAAAAATATTTTAGCTATTAATTTTGTAAAATCGTTGTAGGATATCAAAAACTATTTAAAGAAATTACTTCAATTTGTAGAAAAAAAAAATCTTCCCTGTAACTAGCAAAATCATTGCAAACACTACATTTCATGGGTTATAGCAAAATATAAGTAAAATTTCATGTTTATACAATAAAAGCTACAGTTTACAAAAAACTATGAAAAACGCTTTCAAATACCGTATACACAATAAAAAAACCTCTTACTCTTCTATTTATAGTTTAATGAAATTTATACTTAGGTGCAAATTATTTTAAAAAAAAGGATTTTTAAAATTCCATTTGTAGGAAAAAAAAAGCTATTATTTCACGATAACTAGCTAATATCATTTAAAAAAACTACATTTTTTGGGGTTTTTGCAATATGATAAGTAAAAAAATTGTATATATACAATAACGCTACAGTTTACAAGAAACTATGAAAAAATCTAGCAATATATATTACCTATACCATATTACAATAAATAACCCATTACTAAATGTGGTATTATAGTTGTTTTCGTTAGAAATTGCTATTTTAAGCTACTGTAAGCTTATAATAGGAGTTTGAGACTCTATATTGTGATACAATTGTATATTATACGTGTTTTTCATAGTTTCTTGTTAATTGAAGTGTTATATCATTAATAGAAGGAATTTACCTTATGATAATGATTTATACCCTCAAAACGTGTTCTTTTCAATGACTTTAGCTAGTTAATGGTGATATATAGCTGTTTTCCTACAAATTGAAGTATAAAATCCTCTTTTTAGAATAATTTGCACCTATAAGTAGCTTACATTACATTAAGCAATGAAATAGATGAGTAAGAGGTTATTTATTGTGATATAACCGTATATTGCAAGCATTTTTCTTAGTTTCTTGTAAACTGTAGCGTTATTGTATATATACAAGTAGTTTTACTTATCATATTGCTATAAACCCATAAAATGTAGTGTTTTCAATGATATTAGCTATTTATCGGTGATATATAGCTGTTTTCCTACAAATTGAAGCATAAAATCCTCTTTTTAGAATAATTTGCACCTATAAGTAGCCTACATTTCATTAAGCTATTAAATAGAAGAGTAAGAGGTTATTTATTGTGATATAACGGTATATTGCAAGCGTTTTTCATAGCTTCTTGTAAACTGTAGTGTTATTGCCTATATATAAGTAGTTTTACTTATCATATTGCTATTAACCCATAAAATGTAGTGTTTTCAATGATTTTAGCTAGTTATCAGTGAAGAGGTTTTTTTTTCTACAAATTGAAGTATATTTCTTTATATCTGTAGCTAAATAGCTTTTGATATTTGCTACAACTATATTTTACAAAATTAATAGCTAAAAATATGTATTTTTCATGAAATTTAGGTATCAATTTTAATGTTAAAAACAACATTTTTTCAAGTATAATGTATTTTTGAAAGGCTAAAAAATGTCGAAATTTGACATTATTCAGCACTTTTACACAACTATATTTTACAATATTATGAGCTTAAAATATGAATTTTTCATGAAATTTATGTATCAATTTTAATCTTAAAAAATATCTTTTTTTTCTTTTTCTAAATATCTTTCTTTTTCTTTTTCTAAAAACGTTTTTTTAAGTGTTTTAATGTATTTTTGATGGGGTAAAAATTTACGAAAATTGACATTATTCAGCACTTATACACAACAATATTTTACAGTATATGAGCTTAAAATATGTATTAACCATGAAATTTATGTATCAATTTTATTCTTAAAAAATAAGTTTTTTCAAGTGTTTTCATGTAATTTTCAAGGGCTAAAAAATGTCGAAAATTGACATTATTCAGCCCTTTTTTTGATAGAGAAATTCAAAATGTGGTATTATAGTTTTTTCCGTTAGAAATTGCTATTTTAAACTACTGTAAGCTTATAATTGAAGTTTGAGACTCTATATTGTGATACAATTGTATATTACACCTGTTTTTCATAGTTTCTTGTTAATTGTAGTGTTATATCATTAATAGAAGTAATTTAACTCATGATAATGCTTTATACCCTCAAAATGTGTTCTTTTCAATGATTTTAGCTAGTTATCGGTGATATATAGCTGTTTTCCTACAAATTGAAGTATAGAATCCTATTTTTAGAATAATTTAAACCTATAAGTAGCTTACATTACATTAAGCTAATAAATAGAAGAGTAACAAGTTATTTATTGTGATATAACGGTATATTGCAAGCGTTTTTCATAGTTTCTTGTAAACTGTAGCGTTATTGTATATATACAAGTAGTTTTACTTATCATATTGCTATAAAACCATAAAATGCAGTGTTTTCAATGATATTAGCTAGTTATCGGTGATATATAGCTGTTTTCCTACAAATTGAGGTATAAAATCCTCTTTTTAGAATAATTTGCACCTATAAGTAGCTTACATTACATTAAGCTATTAAATAGAAGAGTAAGAGGTTATTTATTGTGATATAACGGTATATTGCAAGCATTTTTCATAGTTACTTGTAAACTGTAGCGTTATTGTATATATACAAGTAGTTATACTTATCAAATTGCTATAAATCCATAAAATGTAGTGTTTTCAATGATTTTAGCTAGTTATCAGTGAAGAGTCGTTTTTTTCTACAAATTGAAGTATATTTCTTTATATCTGTTGCTAAATAGCTTTTGATATTTGCTACAACTATATTTTACAAAATTAATAGCTAAAAAAATGTATTTATCATGAAATTTAGATATCAATTTTAATCCTAAAAACAATGTTTTTTCAAGTATTTTAATGTATTTTTGAAAGGCTAAAAAATGTCGAAATTTGACATTATTCAGCACTTTTACACAACTATATTTTACAATATTATGAGCTAAAAATATGTATTTTTTCATGAAATTTATGTATCAATTTTATTCGTAAAAACAACGTTTTTTCAAGTGTTTTAATGAATTTTTGAAGGGCTAAAAAATGTCGAAAATTGACATTATTCAGTCCTTTTTTTGATAGAGAAATTCAAAATGTGGTATTATAGTTATTTTCGTTAGAAATTGCTATTTTAAACTACCGTAAGCTTATAATAGGAGTTTGAGACACTATATTGTGATAAAATTGTATATTACACGTGTTTTTCATAGTTTCTTGTTAATTGTAGTGTTATATCATTAATAGAAGGAATTTACCTCATGATAATTCTTTATTCCCTCAAAATATGTTCTTTTTAATGATTTTAGCTAGTTATCGGTGATATATAGCTGTTTTCCTACAAATTGAAGTATACAATCCTTTTTTTAGAATAATTTGCACCTATAAGTTACTTACATTACATAAAGCCAATAAATAGAAGAGTAAGAGGCTATTTTTTGTGATATAATGGTATATTGCAAGCTATTTTCATAGTTTCTTGTAAACTGTAGCGTTATTGTATATATACAAGTAGTTTTACATATTATATTGCTATAAACCCATAAAATGTAGTGTTTTCAATGATATTAGCTAGTTATCGGTGATATATAGCTGTTTTCTTACAAATTGAAGTATAAAATCCTCTTTTTAGAATAATTTGCACCTATAAGTAGCATACATTACATTAAGCTTATAAATAGAAGAGCAGGAGGTTATTTATTGTGATATATCGGTATATTGCAAGCGTTTTTCATAGTTTCTTGTAAACTGCCCCTTTTTTGATAGAGAAATTCAAAATGTGGTATTATAGTTGTTTTCGTTAGAAAATGCTATTTTAAACTAGTGTAAGCTTATAAAAGGAGTTTGAGGCTCTATATTTTGATACTATTGTGTATTACAAGTGTTTTTCATAGTTTCTTGTTAATTGTAGTGTTATATCATAAATAGCGGGGATTTACCTTATGATAATGCTTTATACCCTCAAAATGTGTTCTTTTCCATTATTTTAGCTAGTTATCGATGAAATATAGCTATTTTCCTACAAATTGAAGTGAACAATCCTTTTTTTAGAATAATTTGCACCTATAAGTAGCTTACATTACATTAAGCCAATAAATAGAAGAGTAAGAGGCTATTTTTTGTGATATAACGGTATATTGCAAGCGTTTTTCATAGTTTCTTGAAAACTGTAGCGTTATTGTATATATACAAGTAATTTTACTTATCATATTGCTATAAACCCATAAAATGCAGTGTTTTCAATGATATTAGCTAGTTATCGGTGATATATAGCTGTTTTCCTACAAATTAAAGTATAAAATCCTCTTTTTAGAATAATTTGCACTTAAAAGTAGCTTACATTACATTAAGCTAAAGGATTGTATACTTCAATTTGTAGGAAAACAGCTATATATCACCATTAACTAGCTAAAGTCATTGAAAAGAACACATTTTGAGGGTATAAATCATTATCATAAGGTAAATTCCTTCTATTAATGATATAACCCTACAATAACAAAGAAAACTATGAGAAACAGTGTAAATATACAATTTTATCACAATATAGAGTTCTTCAACTCATATTAAAGCTACGGTAGTTTAAAATAGCTATTTCTAACGGAAAATAACTATAATACCACATTTTGAATTTTCTCATCACAAAAAAAAAGGACGAATAATGTCAATTTTCGGACATTTTTTAGCCCTTCAAAAATTCATTAAAAACACTTGAAAAAAACGTTGTTTTTACGAATAAAATGATACATAAATTTCATGAAAAATACATATTTTTAGCTCATAATATTGTAAATATAGTTGTGTAAAAGTGCTGACTAACGTCAAATTCGACATTTTTTAAGCGTTCAAAAAAATACATTAAAATACTCCAAAAAAACCATTGTTTTTAGATTAAAATTGTATTCTAATTTAATGAATAAAAACCTTTGTTTTAGCTATTAATTTGTTTAAAAATAGTTGTAGCAATATCAAAAGCTATTAGCTACAGATATAAAGAAATATACTTCAAATTTGTAGAAAAAAACAACTCTTCACTGCACTAAATGCTAAAAATCATGAAAAACACTACAGTTTATGAGGTTTAAGGCAATTTTGATAAGTAAAACTTAATTGTTAATTACAATAACGCGACAGTTTTACAAGTAACTCATGAAAAATGCTTGAAATATACCGTTATATCACAATAAACTAAACCTCTTCTCTTCTATCATAGCTTAATGTAATGTAAGGTACTTATAGTGCAAATTATTCTAAAAAGAGATTTATACCTCACATTGAGGAAAAAACAGCTATATAAAACCGATAACTAGCTAATATCATGAAAACACTGCATTTTATGGTTTTATAGCAATATGATAAGTAAAACGACTTGTATATTTACAATAACGGCTACAGTTTACAAGAAAAAATGAAAAACGCTTGCAGTATACCGTTATATCACAATAAATAAACTCTGTTACTCTTCTATTTATTAAGTTTAATGTAATGTAAGTACTTATAGGTGCAAATTATTCTTAAAAAACAGGATTCTATACTTCAATTTGTAGAAAAAACAGCAATATATCCGATAAATAGCTAAAATCATTGAAAAGAACACATTTGAGGGTATAAAGCATTATCATGAGTAACTTCCTTTATTAATGATATAACATACAATTAACAAGAAACTATGAAAAAACAGGTGTAATATACAATTGATACCAATATAGAGTTCAAAACTCTATCTATAGCTTACAGTAGGAAAATAAGCAATTCTAACGGAAAAAAAAACTATAATACCACATTTTGAATTTCTCTATCAAAAAAAAGGGATGAATAATGTCAATTTTCGACATTTTTTAGCCCCTGAAAATTACATGAAAACACTGAAAAAACGTTATTTTTATGAATTAAAATTGATACATAAATTTTCATGGGTAATACATATTTTAAGCTCATAATTACTGTTAAAATACAGTTGTGTAAAAGTGCTGAATAAGTCAATTTTCGTAAAGTTCCTACCCCTCAAAAAATAAATTAAAAACCTTAAAAAAAAACGTTGTTTGAAGATTAAAAATTGATACATAAATTTCATGAAAAATTCATCTTTTAAGCTCATAATATTGTAAAACTGTCGTTGTGTAAAAGTGCTGAATAATGTCAAATTTCGCATTTTTTAGCCTTTCAAAAATACATTAATATACTTGAAAAAAATGTTGGTTTTTAAGATTAAAATTGATACAAATTTCATGAAAAATACAATATTTTAGCTATTAATTTTGTAATAATATAGTTGTAGCAATATCACAAAAGCGATTTAGCTACAGATATAAAGAATATACTTCCATTTTGTAGAAAAAAAAAAACCTCTTCACTGATAACTAGCTAAATCATTGGAAAACACTACATTTTATGGGTTTATAGCAATATGATAAGGGAAAAACTACCTTTTTCCCGATTGGTATATATACAATAACGTGCAGTTTACAAGAAACTAGAAAAAAATGCTTGCATATTAACCGTTATATCACAATAAATAACCTCTTACTCATCTATTTCATTTGCTTAATGTAATGTAAGCTACGTATAGGTGCAATTATTCTAAAAAGAGGATTTTATACTTCCAATTTGTAGGAAAAACAGCTATTAATCACCGATAAACTAGCTAATATCATTGAAAACACTGCATTTTATGGGTTCTAGCAATATGATAAGTAAAACTGCTTGTATATATACAATAAAACGCTACAGTTTACAAGAATCTATGAAAAACGCTTTTGCAAATACAGTATTCACAATAATAAGCTCTTACTATTCCATATTAGCTTAATGGCCAATGTAAGCTACTTATAAGTGGCAAATTATTCTAAAAAAAAGGATTGTATACTTCAATTGTTGTAGGGAAAAAAACAGCTATATATCACCATTAAATAGCTAAAAGTCATTGAAAGAAGAACACGTTTTTGAGTGGTATAAATCATATCATAAGTAAATTCCTTCTATTAAGGATAGACCACTACAATTAACAGAAACTATGAAAAACAACGTTATAATATACAATTGTATCACAATATAGAGTCTTCAAACCTCCTCTTATAAGCTACAGTTAGTTTAAAATAGCAATTTCTAACGAAAAAACAACTATAATAACCACATTTAGTAAGGGTTATTTATTGAATATGGTATAGGTAATATATATTGCTTAGAATTTTTCATAGTTTTCTTGTAAACTGTAGCGTTTATTGTTATATATACAAGTAGTTTTACTTATATATGCTAAAAACCCATAAAATGTAGTGTTTCAATGATATTAGCTAGTTATCGTGGGATATATAGATGTTTTCTACAAATGGAAGCTATAAAATCTCTTTTTAGACTAATTTGACAATATAAGTCGTATACAATTGCATTAAGCATTAAATAGAGATGTCAAGAGTTATTGATGTTGATATTAACGGTATATTGCAAGCGTTTTCATAGTTTTTTTGTAAACTGTAGCGTTTATTGTATATATACAAGTAATTTTACTTATGTTGCTATAAACCCATGAAATGTAGTGTTTTCAATGATTTTAGCTCAGTTATTCAGGACAGAGTTGTTTTTTTTCTACAAATTGAAGATATATTCTTATATATCTGTAGCTAATAGCTTTTGATATCTGCTACAAACGATATTTTACAAAATTAATAGAGATAAAAAAATATATATTTTTATGAAATTTAGGTATCAGTTTTTAATCTTAAAAACAACGTTGTTTAAAGAATTTTTAATGTATTTTGAAAGGCTTAAAAAAATTGTCGAAATTTTGGACATTATTCAGCACTTTTACACAAACTATATTTTACAATTATTATGAGCTTAAAAATAGTATTTTTCATGAAATTTGTGTATCAATTCATTCTTAAAAAACACGTTTTTTTAAGTGTCTTATGTATTTTTGAAGGCTCTAAAATATGTCGAAAAATTGACATTATTCAGCCATTTTTTTGATAGAGAAATTCAAAATGTGGTATTATAGTTGTGTTAGTGTAGAAATTGCTATTTAAATACTGTAAGCTATAATGGGAGTTATGAGGGACTCTATCTGTGGATAAATTGTATATTATACGTGTTTTTCGTAGTTTCTGTGTTAAATGTAGGTTATATCATTAATAGAAGGAATTTACCTTATGATAATGATTATACCTCAAAATGGGTTTTTTCAATGACTTTAGCTAGTTAATGGTGAATATAGCTGTTTTCTACAAATTGAAGTATACAAGCCTTTAGCTTAATTGTAATGTAAGCTTACTTTTAAGTGCAAAAAATTATTCTAAAAAGAGAATTTTATACTTTAATTGTAGGAAAACAGCTATATATCACCGATAACTATCTGAATATCATGAAAACATGCATTTTAATGGTTTATAGCAATATGATAAAGTTAAAAATTACTTGTATATATACAATAAACCGCTACAGTTTACAAGAAACTATGAAAAAACCGCTTGCAATAGTACCGTTATATACAAAAAATAGCCTCTTACTCTTCTATTTATTGCTTAAGTAATGTAAAGCTACTTATAGGTGCAAATATTCGTAAAAAAAGGATTGTTCCTTCGCAATTTGTAGGAAAATAGCTATATTTCATCGATAACTGCTAAAATAATGGAAAAGAACACATTTTGAGGTATAAAGCATTATCATAAGGTAAATCCCCAGATATTTATGATATAACATCTACAATTAACAAGAACTAATGAAAAAAACAACTTGTACTACACAATAGTATCAAAAGATAGAGGCTCAAACTCCTTTTATAAGCTTACACTAGTTTAAAAATAGCATTTTCTAACGAAAAACAACGATAATACCAATTTGAAATTCTCTATTCAAAAAAGGGGCAGTTACAAGAAAACTATGAAAAAACGTTGCAATATACCGATATATCAGCAATTAAATAACCTCCTGCTTTCTATTTATAAGCTTAATGTAATGTATGCTACTTATAGGTGACAAATTATTTCTAACAGGAGGAGTCTTACTTCAATTTTGTAGGAAAACAGCTATAGATCCACGATAACTAGGAATATCATTGAAAAAACTACATTGAAGGGTTTATAGCAAGATAATATGTTAAAATACTTTATAATACAATAACGCTATAGTTTACAAGAAACTATGAAATAGCTTGCAATATACATTATATCACAAGGAAATAGCCTCCTTTACCCTTATATTTATGGCTTTATGTAATGCTAAGTAACTTATAGTGCAAATATTCTAAAAAAAGGATTGTATACTTTCAATTTGTAGGAAAACAGCTATATATCACCGATAACTAGCTTAAAAATCATTAAAAAGAACATATTTTGAGGAATAAGAGATTCTATCATGAGGTAAATTCTTCTATAATGATTATACCACTCTACAATTAACAGAAACTATGAAAAACACGTGAATATACAATTTATCACAATATATGTGTACTCAAACTATATTATAAGCTTACTACGTAGTTAAAATTAACAAATTTCTAACGAAAATAACTATAATTACCACATTTTGAATTTTCTATCAAAAAAAGGACTTGAATACTGTCAATTTTCGAACATTTTTTAGCCTCAAAAATTCATTAAAACACTTAGAAAAAAACGTTGTTTTTTACGAATAAAATGATACATAAATCATGAAAGAAATATACATTTTTTTTAGCTCATAAATTGAAAAAAATAGTTGTGTAACAAGTGCGAATAATGTCGAATTTCGCATTTTTTAGCTTTCAAAAATACATTAAAATACTTGAAAAAACATCTGTTTTAGGGATAAAATGATATCTAAAATTCTATGATAAATACATTTTTTTAGCCATTAATTTTGTAAAATATAGTTGTAGAACTATCAAAAAGTATAGCAACAGATATAAAGAAATATACTTCCCAATTTGTAGAAAAAACGAATCTTCCATGATAACTAGCTAAAGTCATGAAAAAAACACTAGCATTTTATGGATTTATAGCAATTTGATAAGATAATACTTGTATATAATACAATAACGCTAAGTTTACAAGTAACTATGAAAAATGCTTGCAATATACGTATATCACAATAAATAACCTCTTACTCTTCTATTTACATAAGCTTAATGTAATGTAAGCTACTTATAGTGACGTGCAAATATTCTAAAAAGAGGATTTTATACCTCAATTGTAGGAAAACAGTATATATCAACGATAACTAGCCTAATCATTGAAAACACTGCATTTTAGGTTTTATAGCATATGATAAGTAAAACTACTTGTATATATACAATAACGCTACAGTTTTACAAGAAACTAGGAAAAAACGCTGGCAATAGAACGTTATATCAAAATAAATAAAACTTGTTACTCTTCTATTTATTACCTTGAACTGTAATGTAAGCTACTTATAGGGTTAAATTATTCTAAAAATAGGATTCTATACTTCAATCTGTAGGGAAAACAGCTATATATCACCAGATAACTAGCTAAATCATTTGAAAAAAGAAAACACATTTGAGGGTATAAAGCATTAATCATGAGTTAAATAACTTAACTTAATGATATAACACTCACAATTAAACAATGAAACTATGAAAAAACAGGTTGTAATATACAATGTATCACAATAGAGTCTCAAACTTCAATTATAAGCTTACAGTAGGTTTAAAAAAATAGCAATTTCTAACGGAAAAAAAACTAATAATACCCACATTTTGAATTTCTCTATCAAAAAAAGGCTGAATTAATGTCAATTTTTGACCATTTTTTTTTGCCCTTGAAAAAATTAAAAGGCAAACCTGGAAAAAAACTTATTTATAAGAATATAAAAATTGGATACATAAAATTTCATGGTTAATACATATTTAAGCTATATACTGTAAAATATTGTTGTGTATAGTGCTGAATAATGTCACTTTTCGGAAATTTTACCCATCAAAAAATACATTAAAAACACTTAAAAAAACGTTTTAGAAAAAGAAAAGAAAGATATTTAGAAAAAAAGAAAAAAAAGATATTTTTTTAAGATTAAAATTGATTACATAAATTTCATGAAAAATTCATATTTTAAGCTCATAATATTGTAAAATATAGGGTGTAAAAGGCTGAATATGGCAAATTTCGGGACATTTGTTAGCCTTTTCAACAATACATTATACTTGAAAACATGTGTTTTTAACTAAAATTTGATACCAAATTTCATGAAAAATACATATTTTAGCTCATAACATTGTACAAATCTAGTTGTGTAAAGTGCTGAATAATGTCAAATTTCGACATTTTTTAGCCTTTACAAAAATTACATCAAAAATACTTGAAAAAATTTGTTTTTAAGATTAAAATGATATCTAAAATATCAGGAAAAATAATATTTTTAGCTATTTATTTTGTAAAATATAGTTGTAGCAAATATCAAAAAGCTATTTAGCTACAGATATAAATAAATATACTCAATTTGTAGAAACAAAAAAACTCTTCACTGATAACTAGCTAAAATCATTGAAAAAATAATTTAGGGGTTTATAGCAATATGATAAGCAACACTACTCTGTATATATACAATAACGCTACAGTTTACAAGAAACTAAGAAAAATGCTTGCAATATACCGTTATATCACAATAAATAAACTTCTTACTCATCTATTCATGGCTATGTAATGTAAGCTACTTATAGGGCAAATTATTTAAAAAGAGGTTTTATACTTAAATTTTGTAGGAAACCAGCTATATATCACCCGATAACTAGCTAATATCATGAAAAACACTGCATTTTATGGGTTTATAGCAAATATGATAAGTAAAAAACTACTTGTATATATACAATAACGCCTACAGTTTTACAAGAATCTATGAAAAACGCTCTGGCAATATACAGTTATCTCACAATAAAGAATCTCTACTCTTCAATTTATTAGTTAATGCAATGTAAGCTACTTATAAGTGCAAATTATTCAAAAAAGAGATTGTATACGTAAATGTGTAGGAAAACAGATATATATATATTCACCATTAAATAGCTAAAGTTCATTGAAAGAGAAAACACGTTTTTGAGGTGTATAAATCATTATCAGTAAGGTAAATTCCTTCTATTAATGAATATAACACTACCAATTAACAAAGAAACTATGAAAACACGTATAATATACAATTGTATCACAATATAGAGTCTCAAACTTCCTATTATAGCTGACAGTAGTTTAACTAGCATTTCTAACGAAAAACAAATATAATACCCACATTTAGTAATGGGTATTTATTGTAATTGGTACAGGGAATATTATTGCTAGCTGTGTTCATAGTTTCTGTAAACTGTAGCGTTATTGGATATATACAAGTAGTGTTGACTTTATTCATATTGCTATTAAACCCATAAAATGTAGTGTTTTCAATGATATTGTAGTTATCGGTGATATATAGCTTTTTCCTACAAAATGGAAGTATAAAATCCTCTTTTTCGAATAAATTTGCAACCCTATAAGTAGTATCACATTTCATTAAGCTATTAAATAGAAGATGTAAGAGGTTATTTATGTGATATAACGGGTATATTTTGCAAGCGGTTTTTCAAAGTTTTTGTAAACTGTAGAGTTATTGTATATATACAAGTAATTTTACTATCATGTGCTATAAACCATGAAAATGTATTGTTTCAATGATTTTAGCTAGTTATCATGGAAGAGTTGTTTTTCTTTCTCAAATTGAAGTATATTTCTTTAATCTGTAGCTAAAAGCTTTTGATATCTGCTACAACGATATTTTACAAAAATAATAGCTAAAATATAGTTGTTTTATGAAATTTAGGTATCAATTTTAATCTGTAAAAACAACGTTGTTCAAGGAATTTTAAAGGTATTTTTGAAAAAGGCTAAAAATGTCGAAATTTGAAATTATTCAGCACTTTTACAACAAACTAAATTTTACAATATATGAGCTTAAAATATGTATTTTTCATGTGCAAATGTATGTATCAATTTAATCTTAAAAACAACGTTTTCACGTGTTAATGTATTTTGTTGAATGGGCTAAAATATGTCGAAAATTGACATTATTCAGCCTTTTTTGATAGAGAAATTCAAAATGTGGTATTATAGTTGGTTTCGTTAGAAATTGCTATTTTACCTACTGTAAGCTTATAATGGCAGTTTGAGACTCTATATTGTGATACAATTGTTCTTGTACGTGTTTTCGTAGTTCTTGTTCATTGTAGTGGTATATCATAATAGAAGGAATTTACCTTATGATAAGGAGTATCCTCAAATGTGTTCTTTTCAAGACGTTAGCTAGTAATGGTGATAATAGCTGTTTTCCTCAAATTGAAGTATAACCATCCTTTAGATTAATGTAATGAAGCTAATTTTAAGTTGCAATTATTTCTAAAAAAGAGGATTTATACTTTAATTTGTAGGAAAAACAGCTATAATCACCGATTAAACTTAGTAATATCATGAAACACTGCATTTTATGGGTTATAGCAATATGATAAGAAAAAAGTACTTGTTATATACAATAACGCTACAGTTACAAGAAACTATGAAAAACGCTTGCAAATATTACCGTTATATCACAAAAAAAATAGCATCTTTACTCTTCATTTATTGGACTTAATGTAAGTAAGCTACTTATAGGTGCAAAATTATTCTAAAAAAAAGATTGTCACTTCAAATTGTGGTAGGAAAATAGCCTATATTCAGACGATAACTAGCTAAAAATAATGGAAAAGAACAACAGTTTGAGGGTTATAAAGCATTAGCATAAGGTAAATCCCCGCTATTTATTATATAACAATACAATAACAAGAAACTATGGGAAAAACACTTGTAATACACAATAGTATCAAAATATAGAGCCTCAAAATCCTTTTATAAGCTTACAATAGTTTAAAAATAGCATTTTCTAACGAAAACACCTATAATACCACATTTGAATTTCTCTATCAAAAAGGGGCAGTTTACACGAAAACTATGAAAAACGCTTGCAATATACCGAATATCACAATAAAATAACATGCAGCTCTTAGAATTTATAAGCTTAATGTAATGTATGCTACTTATAGGTGCAAATTATTCAAAAAGGGATTTATACTTCAATTTGAGGAAACAGCTAATATCACCGATAAATAGCTTAATATCATTGAAACACTACAAAATTTTATGGGTTTATAGCAATTATAATATGAAAACTACTGTTATTACACATAACGCTACAGTTTACAAGAAAAATATGAAAATAGCTTGCACTTTATACCATTATATCACAAAAAAATAGCCTCTTACTCTATCTATTATTGGCTTTAGGTGATTGTAAGTAACTTATAGGTGCAATATTATTCTAAAAAAGGATTTTATACTCAATTGTGTAGGGAAAAACAAGCTATATATCACCGATAAATATCTACAAAATAATTAAAAGAACATATTTTGAGGAATAAAAGAATTATCAGAGGTAAATTCCTTCTATTAATGATATACACACTACAATTAACCAAGAAAGAGACTATGAAAAAACCCACGTGTACATATACAATTTTATCACAATATAGAGTCTCAAACTCCTCTTATAAGCTTACGGTAGTTAAAATAGCAATGTCTAACGAAAATAACTATAATACCACATTTTGAATTTCTTATCAAAAAAAAGGACCTGAATAATGTCAATTTTCGAAATTGTTAGCCTTCAAAAATTCTTAAAAAACACTTGAAAAAACGTTGTTTTACGGAATAAATTGATACATAAATTTCATGAAAAAAATAACATATTTTTTTAGCTCATAAATTGTAAAAATATAGTTGTGTAAAAAGTTGCTGAATAATGTCAAATTTTCGACATTTTTTTAGCCGTTCAAAACATACAGATTAAAATAATTGAAAAACATTGTTTTTTAGGCTTAAAATGATATCTAAATTTCATGATAAATACATTTTTTAGCTATAATTTGCTAAAAATAGTTGTAGCAAATATCCCAAAAGCTATTTAGCAACAGATATAAAGAAATATTACTTCAATTTGTAGGAAAAAAAAACGACTCTTCACTGATAACTAGCTAACATCATGAAAACACTACATTTTATGGATTTAATAGCAATTTGATAAGTATAACTACCTTGTATATATACAATAACGCTACAGTTTACAAGTAACTATGAAAAATGCTTGCAATATACCGTTTTATATAACAATAAATAACCTCTTATATTCATTTATAGCCTTAAGTAATGTAAGCTACTTATAGGTGCAAATTATTCTAAAAGAGTATTTTATACCTCAATTTGTAGGAAAACAGTATATATCCACCGATAACTAGCGTAAATCATTGAAAACCACGCATTTTTTTTGGTTTTATAAGCAATCATGATAAGTAAAAACTACTGTTAATATACAATAACGCTACAGTTTACAAGAAATATTAAAACGCTTGCAATATACCGTTATATCACAATAAATAACTTAGTGTACTATTCTATTATTAGCTTAATGTAAATGTAAGCTACTTATAGGTTTTAAATTATTCTAAAAATTAGGATTCTATACGCAATTTGTAGAAAACAGAATATATCACGATAAATAGCCTAAAATTCATTGAAAAAAGAAACCCCATTTGGGGTATAAAAGCATATCATGAGTTAAATTACTTTTTCTTTTGAAAATTTTTAAAATTTGGGAAATATAACACTACATATTAACAAGAAACTATGAAAAAAAGGGTGTAATATGACAAACTGCTAGCCACAATATTAGAGTCTCAAACTTCAATTATAAGGCTTACAGTAGTTTAAAAATAGCAATTTCTAACGGAAAAAACTAATAATACCACATTTTGAATTTTTCAATCAAAAAAAAAAGGGCTGAAAATAATGTCAATTTTCGACATTTTTTAGCCTTGAAAATTACATGCAAACACTTGAAAAAAACTTATTTTTTAAGACTAATATTGATACATAATTTCATGGTTAATACATTTTTAAGTATATACTGTAAATATTGGTGTGTATGAGTGCGGAATAACTGTCAAATTTTCGTATATGTTTACCCTTAAAAAATTTCATTGAATCACTAAAAAAACGTTTTAAAAAAGAAAAAGAAAGATATTATAGAAAAAAGAAAAAAAAGGATATTTTTTTAGATTAAAAGTGATACATAACATTCATGAAAAAATTCATAATTTTAGCTCATCAATATTGTAACATTTAGTTGTGTAAGGCTAATAAGTCAAATTTCGACATTTTTTAGCCTGTTCAAAAAATACATTATCTTGAAAAAAATGTTCGTTTTTAACATTAAATTTGATACCTAAATTTCATGAAAAATACATTATTTTTAGTATTAATTTGTAAAATATAGTTGTGTAGCAATATCAAAAGCTATTTAGCTACAGATATATAAGGAAATACTTCACTTTGTAGAAAAAAAAACCTCTTCACTGATAACTAGCTAAAATCATGAAAACATACATTTTAATGGGTTAATAGCAATATGATAGTAAAAAATACTTATATATAGGCCAATAAACATTACAGTTTACAAGAAGCTATGAAAAACGATGCAATATTACCGTTATATCACAATAAATAACCCTTACTTTCTATTTATAGCTTAATGAAATGTAGGCTACTTATAGGTGCAAATTGATTCTAAAAAGGAGGATTTTTCATGCGTCAATTTGTAGGAAAACAGCTATATATTCACCGAAAAAGCAATATCATGTTGAAAAACACTACAATTTATGGGTTTTATTTACAGCATATGATAAGAAAACTAATTGTATAATACAATAACGCTACAGCTTACATGAAATATGAAAACGCTTGCAATATACCGTTATATCACAATAAAAAACATATTTTTGCATCTATGTATTAGCTTAATGTAATGTAGTACTTATAGGTGCAAAATTATTCAAAAAAAAGTATTGTATACTTCAATTTGTAAGGAAAACCTCTATACCACGGGTAAATACCCAAACATTGAAAAAACACATTTTGAGGTATAAGCATTATCATGAGGTAAATTCCTTCTATTAATGAAAACACTCAATTACAAAAACTATGAAAACACGTTTTAATATACAAATTTTATCAAATATAGATCTCAAAATCCTATTATAAGCTTACAGTATTTAAAATAGCAATTTCTAAACGAAAACAATATAATACCAAAATATTGAATTTTCTATCAAAAAAGGGCTGAAAAATGTCAATTTTCAAATTTTTTAGCCTTTCAAAAATACATTAAAACACTTGAAAAAAATTATTTTTAAGAATAAAATTGATACATAAATTTCATGAATAATACATATTTTAAGCTCATAATATTTAATATAGTTGTGTAAAAAATTTCTGAATGCCAATTTTTAAATTTTCCCCAAAACTT